>JAHBCN010000301.1:0-215785 GCA_019359885.1 Listronotus oregonensis
AAATGAATCATAAAACGTTTTGTGAAAATAAAAAAGAATTTTAAAAAAAAAGTAGTTAAGAACCTGTAATAATAAGAAATTTTAAAAAAAGGATATTTTTGTTCTTTTGACTTTATGATACATTTTGCGTAGAGTATCTAGACCATAATGTATTGGGTTTATACTTCTATTTCTTGCTTCGATAATCGATGCTGGTAAATCGTCGTCAGAATCCATTGAAAATGTTTCTCCAATTTGGTTGAAAATGCGTGACAAAAAATTAAAGTAGATCATCAACAATTGTTGGTTGTAGGATTTTTTGATTTTTTTTGGATTATTAAAAATATGTACTTACATTTGGTAAATTAGGATTATTTTATTTTATTTATTACCTAAAACAAAAAGATTTTACTTTTTCGCACTAGTGCGGAAAGTGTATTTTCCATTAGTGCGGGAAAGATAGTTTTCCGCATGCTTGTAGAAAAATATATTTTCGCCTCTGTTGTAAAATTTGCTTTTTATGAATTAATACGGTTTTGTTATAAGGTAGGATATATAGAGCTCTACAACAACAAACATTTGAAATTTAAGAATATTAATTAAAAAGGAAAATATAGAAAAAAAGAAAAAAAAGTATGAATATTTTTGTTTGTGGGTGAATTTTTTTTTAATATTTTAAATTTTTTATAGTTTTTTTAGTTCTTTAAAAAAAAAGGGTAGGTTAAACCTACGCGATAAATAAAAATTGGCTCCTTTTTTTTCTATTAGAAATTTTTAATGTCAGTTTAAAAAAAATATACCAGTTTCTTAAAAATAGTTTACGCCCATTAACTACCTAAAAAAATTATAGCACTTTGGCAGTAAAAAACATTTAACAAAATCATTATTAAATTTTATCTTTTTTTTGTATCGGGATTAAAGAATTTATAAAATTTATAAAGCCTTGTCCTTACTTAAATGATACTACATCACAACTTTTTTTTTTAAAACATGCCTTAAAAAAAAGATTCTAACACTAAACGAATGGTTTAAAGTCAAACAAGACCTATCCGGCTTCTTTATGGTTCTTGTACAAATAACTATTGGTAAAAACAAAAAGTAATTATTTGTATAATTCCTACTTTCCAAACAAACAATCCCTTTACCTAATTAAATCATATCTCATTCTCCGAGCTCTATATTTCTGTATAAACGGGAAAGTTTGGAATCCCCCCTTTATCCAATGGGGTGGATTGGGGAGGGTGAAAGGGGGGGAAACCCGCTCTCGCGTGTTTTCATTCTACATTGGGCGCATAAAGTTAATGATGTATCGTACAAAAAAAAAAAAATAGTTAAATTAAAATTTTAAAACGGCTTCGGTGATTATAGTTCGTACCTTTTTACCTGAAGGGCTTTTTGAACTCTTTTTTATCCGATTGATTGGACGTTTAACCTTTTATTAATAGAATGTTGTGAGATTAGAGTAAGTATCCCGTGTTTTCCCTTTAAATACTACTTATGGTGGTAATTTTTTTCCCGTGATGGGTGATTCAAACCGGGAAACCCGTTTGATTTATTATTTGTTGATGTGAAAAGTTGTTTTTTTTAAAACCAATTGTTTAAATGATTTTTTTGTTTTAAAATAAAATTTATTCTAAAACAATATCTAACCCCCGTTTAAATATCTGCTTGTTTTATTATTTCTTTAAACGATTTTAAAATATTTATAAAAAACGAAAATTTTTTTTTAAAAAAAAAAACAAGTATTATTATCATTATTAATAATCATATTATTATTATTATTTTTATAAAAATATTTATATACCATTTTTTTTATAAGGGGCCCCTGCAGGGGGAAAAGGGAAATAAGTAAAACCTTTAAAAAATTTGGGTTTAAATTTTAAATTTAAAAAAATTTAAATTCAAATTTTTTAAAAATTTAAAAAAAACGTTTTTTTAAAATTTTAAATTTTTTTAAAATTTTCAGTATTTGGGAAAAATTAAAAAACCTTAGTTTAAAAAAAATCCAAAAATTTTTTTTTGTAATTTTTAAAAAAAATTTTTAAAAAGCCTGTTTTTTTTTTTTTTTTTAATAGAAAAAAAAGTATTTATATCCTTTATATAAAGCCCTTTTGGTTTTTTTTTAAAACCTATAAAGGTTTTTGAAAAATTCCGATCCGACCCTTTTTTTACCGAGAAAAAACCGGGGAAAAAGCTTAAAAAACTTTTTTTAAAAATTATTTTTTCCGTTTAAATTTTTAATGTTAAAAATATTTTTTTTGGGGAAAAGATACTAATAAAAAATTTACCCCAAAGATAAAAATTGTTGTAATAAAATTTTTATTCAATCGCACTATAAACAAATTAGTTCTGATTGAAGGGGGAATATTGGGCAAATGGCCGATTTAAATTTTTAAAACGGCTTTTTTAAAATTGAGATTGTTTCAAAATTTTATATCTCCCTTTTCATATGTTTGGGGAACATTTTTAAAAAGCTTGTGAACCTAGCGCGTAGCGAAATTTCGCGATAGCAGTTGCCCCTCGCTTCTCCTTCGCTGCTGGGTGGGCTCCCCGGTCAAACCCCCCGTGTCTCGGTCGAGAACTTTCGCTCACGCGCTAGGTTCAAAGCATTTTTAACAATGTTGTCCAAACTTATATGAAAAGATGAGAAACAATTTGTACTTTTTAAACTCAACTTTAAAAAAACCCTTTTAAAAAATTCAAATCGGGCCATTTTTAAAATTCACGGCACCAAATGAGGGGCCCAATTTTTTTGTGCGTTGAATAAACATAATACACAATTTTCATCTTGGGAGCTAAAAATAATGTTATTGACTATTATTTCCCAAAAATAAGCCCCCAAAATTTTTAAAATTAAGGGTTCAATTTTTTAAAAAAGGTGGGTCGGGATTTTTTAAAATCATTTTGTAGGTTTTTAAATTCTCTACAAACGGTCTGTTTTAGTAAAGCGATATAGTTTCTTATATTAAATATTAAAAAAAAAAAAAGAAAAAAGACCCTTTTTTTTAAAAATTATTGTTTAAAAAAAAAAATTTCCTGAAAAAATTGGTTGGATTTTTTATTTTGTAATCAAGGTTATTCGGGTGTCCCCAAATCAGATATCTTTTAAAATTTTTAAAAAAAGACATTTTTTTTCTATAATGATTGGACTAAAATTTGTTATTTTAATTATTTTTTAAAACTATTTTTTAAATTTTTTTTTATTTTTTTTGTTTTGAAAAAATTTGTTTATTATTTTAAAAACATAAACCTATAATTAATATACCGGATGATATATTAAAACCAAATTATATCATTTTGCTAAGTCATTAAAGCTATAATCTTTTTATTATTATTATTATTATTATTGTTATTTTAAAGCAGCACTAACCATGTAGTACATCTTACAGGGAAAAATATGTGCTATTTTGGTACATAAAATTTAACACTTAACCACCAGTTTAATATTTTAAAAAAGGTGCATAGAACCTAAAAAACAAAAATCGTTACAAAAGTTAGCTTGTCTCTGTTTCTTATATGAAAAAAACAATTTTTTACAAACCTTAAAAGAATTTAAGAAATGTCTGATAAAAAGATAAGAGATTTAGTTTTGCTAGTAAATGAAACATAAAAAAACAATTATTATTTCATTTTTGTATTTATCCTAGTACAGTCCACAAAGGCTTAAAGCCTAGGTACTAACGTACTGTTGGTGTCTTGCAGATCATAGATTCTGTTCCGTTCACTTCTTAAATTGTAAAGACAATTTGAAGTTTATCCAAAATAACCCATAAATACACCAAATTCATCTTTTGGAATATTAGCATGTGGGTTTTGACTTTTTGTTTCCCTTTTACCACTTACAGTACATAAAAGGTGCAATTCAAAGGAATAGATTAAAACCTTTCGGATTAGCATAAAAAAATTATTATTATCAAATAAGCCAGAATAAACATTTTTGAAGTTTCGGGTAGAAAGTAAAACATTTTTAAACTTTTAGTTAGACGGAAAGTTAAGTACATATACATTCTGCAGCTAATTGTATTTCTGAAGTGTGAAAACGTCATTATTTTGAGACAGTTAAATTTACATAGGCACAGAGGCATATGTGTTATATGGTGTATATTTTTTGCGTTTAAAACGTAGGAAATTCTTTCAATTTTATAAAAACCTAATACAGGGTGTTCGCAAAATAGACGGAGATATTGTAATGGGCGATGCCTTGTTTAAAAATATGAGAAAAAGTTTCTATAAACATGGGTCCGGAAATGCACAGTTTTCAAGACAGGGTGATTACTTTTTAATTAATATTTTAAAAAATATTTACTCGATTCTTCTGAAATTTGGCAATATTATTTGTTGTATTAAGAAGCTAATTTAGCCCTGGTGGACATTTCCAACATTTGTTGTAGCTGTTGTTGCACTTAAACTCTTTCCCAGAAATGTTTTGATTTTTTTGTTTTCCAGGGCACCTGTGATTTTTTTGCAAAAATTAATGAACCAATGTTGTCCAGTGGCATGCAATGAAACCGTTTTATTTTTTTCTCGAAAACAAAGTGAGATACGAAAAAAATACAAGACGTGAAGAAGTTGTGTTTTTAGGCGCCTAATCAAACAACAAATATAAAGTTGTAAAAAAGGCAGTGGCGTACATTTTTGCCAATGTCCCCCGGGACGTCACTGGACCTTATAATTTTAATCTATTTCGGGCTAAATTAGCCTCTTAATACAACAAATAGTATTTCCAAATTTCAAAAGAATCGAGTAAATATTTTTTAAAAAATATTAATAAAAAATTAATATTTTTTAAAAAAGTAATCACCCTGTATCTTGAAAACTGTGCATTTCCGGACCCATGTTTATAGAAACTTTTTCTCATAATTTTAAATAGGAATAGCTCATTACAAAATCTCCGACTATTTTTCGAACACCCTGTATAACACAAATATATTCTGGCAAATTTATGTGATATATTCTAAAAGACTTTTTTTGTAAAGAATAAGAAAATATTAATCCGAATAACGGATTAAATGTCCTAATGACAAAACAGTTTAAAAACATGCATTTCTAAGTTATCCAATTATTGATTTGATATATGATATTATCCAATATTGATTCTTCCAATTATTGATTCTTACCTTCGAGACCCTTGGTTTAAAACGTTATGATTGACGCCACCTGTCACCTCTTTTTTACAGAGTTCAGAAATAAGTGTATTAGAATATAAGTTTTTTAAAAAAAAGTACTTTAAAGGTAATTTTTTTTACATTTGTAAAAGTAACTTTTTTGTTAATGAATAAATACTCATAGTATTTTTATAAAATTTAATGATTAAAAACTCTTGGCCCAACAATATTTTGTTTTTTTTTTAAACATTTTATGAGAAATCTACAGAAAGTATTATTTGAAAATATTATTCAATTTTTTAAGATCAACTTACCAAACCGACGAAATTACTTTTGCAGTTATTTTTAAAGGATCGCCTTTACCGATTAGAGCCTTTTTTACATTAATTTTTTCTTTATATATTAGACATTAATTACCAATTCATTCTTTTTATTTGCTTATATATTCATATTGGACGAGGAATATACTATTCCTCCTACTAATCAAATTTTACCAAAATACGTCATCAACATATTTTTAGGGTAATCTTAGTGAATTGTTTCTCTATTTTTTTCTTTGTAATCAATATAATTTAAATTAATACTTTTTTTAATTTCCAAAGTAAACATACAAAAACAAAATTATTTACACTGTTTATTCAACTATTTCAGATTTCTGTCGAAAACATCATATAATTAAAACAAACCTCTCTAACAGCTTTGGATAAAGTTTTAGTGAAAATACACAAATTACGCACATTACAGAAATACAAGCTGCCTGAAACCATTCAATATAATATTTAAATGTTATTTGTACAAGTTCGTTGTAAAAGCAGCGTCAGTAATGTTCCTGAGAAAAAGAAGTAGAAGAAAAAAAAAGCTGATTAAAGCTATTTTAAAAGGAAATGATTGTGTCGATATTAATGACATTGGTAATCTATGTGCCAAATACAATTTCCGGATACATTGGTAAGTCCTTTTTAATATTTATAAAAAAGTAGTACTGTTAGTGACTATTTAATTTATTCAATGATATAAAATATATTGCTTTTGTCAGATTGTTTTTTTTAAATAAAGCTAAGATTAGTTTAAGGTCCCCCGGTCATTGGCGTCAGCACTTCTTGAAAACCCAAGAAAAAAAGAACACAAAGTTAGTATGTAGGATTGCTCCATCGAAAATATCCCCGAAGGGTTTGGTTTTAAATTTTTTTTTCAGCTAGTATAGGTTTTTAAAAACGTTTTGATATCGTGTTTTGCGTGTTTTGAAATTTAATAATTTTCCCAAAAAAATTATAGCTTTCACTAATTATATTTGTCTTTAATTTTCCATTTTAAAATAAATAAAGAAATTTACAGCGACATTAAATTGTAACCTATCTCGATTAAATTTAAAAAAAATACTTTTGTTGCTGCAGTGTTTTTTTTTTTTTTCTTATATTAATATTGGGTATAAAATTAATTTTTATTTTTCATTTTAAAGCAATAATTATTTTTTTTTTAAAAAAAACCCCAAAAAAACCAAGTTATCAGAACAAGGAGTCGTTTAATCTTGTCGGCGCGGCGTTACGTTTGAGAATAACCTCAACTGGCACAAGTTTTCATCCAGCCCCCATTTCCCAAAAAACCCTTTGGGAAAAAAAAGTATTTTTCTTCTTAAAACCTGTATACTCTGTATTTTCCCCCAAAACAGACCCTTTTTTAGAATATTGTTTCATGTCTGGAAAATGGCGCCCCCCACAACATTTAGCATTCGGACCCCATTCAAAAAAGAGCCGTTCGTCTTATTAATGATCCCACGCTTACAAAAAAGGGTTCCCCTTCTTCCCCCCCCTCGAGCTGGGGGGGTTTGTCGCCCTTCTATAGGTTTTTTACGGCTTCTGCTCAAAAAGTTGGCCAATATAATTCCTTTCGGGGAGCTCCCAAACAACACGTAGTGCAATTTTTTTGCATCCTGTTACAGTTCAGTTAAAAAGGCCCAGAACTTCCCGCTTTCTTCGTTCCTTTATCTCTAGGTTAAACTATGGAATCTGCTACCCGTGGGGGTTTTCCCCCTTTTTCCCCCCATCTTCAAATTTTTAAAATCCGTGTGAACAAACTTTCTCCCACCCACTTAAAACCCCCACGATACGTTAGTACTTAGGCATCAGCCTTCGTGGACTGACCCAAAAAAAAAAAAAAACAAAACTTCGGGACGGTATTGACATTGTGGTTCTTTTGATTTATTGATTATGCAACATTAAAAAGGGGACAATTATTTACTGACCTTTGTATCTACACTCTTTATTCGTAGATCTACCGTATCTTCTATATTTGCTAGTGTGCAGAATTTTTGGCCTAGGCCAAAGCCAATGTTCGGCTTTTGCCAAAATTTCGGCCGAAGTGGTTTTTTATTAACTCAGGAATCTGAGTTAAGAACTAATTTAAAAAATATAAAATTTTAAAATTACTAAAACACAAGATGGGGGCCCCAAAATTTAAAGGGGGGCGAGGTACGTTATTACAAAAAAACCCTAGGTCCTAGAGCCCGGGGAAAAATTTAACTACTAAATCGGCCAAAGGAAATTAAACGAAAATATTTTAAAGTTTTTTTGAATGGCAGTTAGTTTGGGAAAACCGCAAAAAAAAACAAAAAATTTGAAAATTTAAAAAAAAATTTTTTTTCATTAAGGTACTATTTTGAAAACGGGAATAAAAAGTTCACCCCAAATTTTGCGTTAGTTTGCTTTCAAGATTTTTTTCGTTTCTCTGATAATAAGGGTGGGGGGAGCTGGTAAATAAATTTTTTTTTTAAAAATTTCTTTAACTTCCGTACCCATTATCCAAATTTACTCAACTTTAGTTCGTTTGACAGAGAATCTTAAGCTTTTTAAAAAAAATTTTTTAAGTGATGGTCGCGTTCTTCCCTTTTTTTTTCCCGAGGGCGCTGTTCGTAAAAGTTTCATTTTTTTTTCAAATTTTTTTTTAAAAAAATTAAATGGTACGGCATATTTTTTTTTCAAAAAAATTTAAAAAAGGGGATAAAAAGGGCCCCACATTTTAGCGAAAACCGCGTTCTGATATCTTTATTCGTTTTCGAGTTATTTTCAAAAAAACCCTTTTTTTTTAAAAATTTAAAGTTAGCCATTAAACAAATGCTTTTTTCTGCGTAAAATCTTAGCTAAGTAGGCCTTGAAAACAATAAAATACTTTTTTTTTAAATTTTAAAAAAATTACCGCTTTTAAAAAACAAACGTGCTAACAGCAAGATGAAACAAGAACACTATTAGAACACTAACTCTATTAAACAGAAATTATGATAAAACACATTATTGTTTAAAAAGAGAACAAAAACGAAATGTCTTTACAAATGTTGAAAATGCTTTCCATTATTTTTAATGCAACGATTTGGGGCCCACGGTGTGTGCTTAATAGGGGTGCTTTCAATTTCAGGTCTTGGAATTTGAGTAATAGCATTTTGAACCCTTTTTAATCATTTTTTTTGGGGTAGAAGGACGTGTCTGAAAAACAATGTCTTTTACTCTTCCCCATAAATAAAAATCGAGCACAGTAAGGTCTGGGGATCTAGCTGGCCATGGAAACAAACTTTCCCTTCCTATCCAACGGTTTGTGTGATTCTTCAAAAAAATTACGAACTCTCTGGGGAAAGTGTGCCGGACATCCATCATGGTGAAACCACATGTTTATTCTTGTTTGTAGAGGAACGTTTTCAAAAAAGCCGGTAAGACGTTTGTTAAAAAGTTCAAATAAATCTCTTTGTTTAAAAAAACCACAAAAAATAAACGGTCACCCAAAATGCCACACCACACATTCACACTCCATCGATTTTGATGATCTACTTTACTCATCCAGTGAGGATTATCTACGGACCAATAATGCATATTATGAAATTGACACCTCCAATGCTCGTGAACGTAGCCTCGTCAGTACATATTGTGGAAAAAAAAATGGAGATCTTCATCGACCATGGTTCTTAACCAGTAATAGTGGTCTAATCTTCTGTCAACATCGGTTTCCGAAAAAGAGCCTGATGCAATACAATATGATATGGGTGCAGTTTTGGTCTATTAAAATTAGATGCACCAAGTTTTACTAATTCCTAAATCCAAAGCTATTATTCTGGTGCTTACATGTGGATTGATCTGAAAATATGCAAGTAAATTGATAATATTGTCTTTTCAAATTCGCCAATATCTTCTAGGCGCTGGAATGGGATGCACCCGTCCTGTTTAGCGCAAACATCTAGACAAACGGGTAAATACTTTTCTTCTAAAATGCCTTCTATCGGGATAGTTAGTAATATTCTCGTTCAGCTAAAACAAGCATTTTCAAAACACTGGAAATAAACGGTAACATGCCATAGGCTTCCGCAGTGTAATAAGACATTTTTATTAATTCAGTTAATTAACAATTGAAAAAAATTACAAATCTGGACAAATCATAAACTAGTTGTAGAAATTGTTAAATAATTAATGGGTTGTGATTGACGAAATTTTGTTTCCATGGCAATCTGGATCAAAGTAAGGAATGGTTTTTGCTAAAAAAGTATTAATTTTATTTCTTTATGTTTGGAATAAAAATAAAAAAATTTAAAGAAAAATAAAAGTATTTTATTGTTTTCAAGGCCTACTTAGCTAAGACTTTACGCAGAAAAAAGCATTTGTTTAATGGCTAACATTAATTTTTGAAAAAAAAATGGGTTATTTGAAAATAACTCGAAAACGAATAAAGACATCAGAACGCGGTTTTCGCCAAAAATTTAGCCATTTTTATAATTTTTAAAACTACCGTAAAAAAAGTATGCCACCATTTAATTTTTTAAAAAAAAAAAAACCCGAAATTTTTACAACAGCCCCCCTGGAAAAAAAAGATAAGAACTAGCGGCCATCACTAAAATATTTTTTTTAATAAGCTTAAGATTCTCGTCAAACGAACTCAATTTAAAGTTAATTTGGATAATGGTAAAGTTACAGCAATTTTAAAAATAATTTATTTACCAGCTCCCCCACCCTTATTATCAGAGAAATGAAAAAAAATCTTGAAAGCAAACCACGCAGAATTGATGAATTTTTTATTCCCGTTCTCAAAATATACCTTAATGAAACAATTTTTAAGAAAATTCAAATTTATTGTTTTGTCTTAGCAGTTACGCCATCTAGCGGCCATTCGAAGCTTTAAAATATTTTCTTTTAATTTTCTTTGGCCGATGTAGTAATTAATTTTTTTCCTCGAGGCTCTAGGGCCTATGGTTTCCGTAATAACGTACCTCGCCAACCCTAGTGGGACACCGTATAGGGTCATGTTTTATACAAAAGTTTCTTTATAATAATTGTTGAATAACGCCGTTTTCAGAATAAGTATACCTTTTATATTTTTCTAAAAAGATAGCATATTAAATTCTCTTTTCAAAAATATAACACACCATGGATGATATTGGTTTTCTATGCGATTTATTTAATCTTTAGTACTTTAAACTACAGTAGGCTATAAAACAAACACTAATATCCTAAAAACGAAACTCTGTTGACATTTTAGTTGTTATTACCATTTAACGTCAATTTCATTTTTACACATAATTCGTGAAAATTACTTGTCAACATTTTAAAACATTTCATATGATATCAGTTTTTATTAAAAGTGAAAAAAATAAAGGAAGGGCGCAATTTTTTTTCGTTATCCGAAAAGACGGCAACCATAAGAACATATCCCGATGACTGGAACATAATTTAAAAAAATGCGACTCTTGTACGAAGCCGAGATCAAGAATTTATAATAAAGAAAATGAAGAAATAAGCGTGTTGGGATTTGTCGAGGCCCATAATCGGGTAAAAAAGGTATATGTGATAGCTTTGAATAGTAGTTGTTAAACTTTTATTGAAGTGAAAACTTCTTTAGGCGCCTTTAGCACTTTTGTCGGTATTGAATGAGACTGACCGTCAGACTCGGCTATGCAGCGCCCCATGATGTAGTCGGGAAAAAAACCAGATACTAAAATATGAAAAAATGCGTAGTGTATTTGCTTTTTATGAAAAGATTCATTTATCGTCTTGAATTTGAAATTTGCGGATGCAAGATTGTGAAAGGTTAATAGGAAATCTCGTCTTGGTGGAGTTTTTACTTCTGATCATCATTTTGTAATTTTAGAAACACAAATCTACCTCCGTCAGAAAAATAGCAACTGAATCTGGAATTTTAAAATCTAAGGCGCAAAAATTTTTACGTCTATTAAATATTCTTCCTATGTTGTTATTATTACCCAATATTTGCACCTCCTACGTTTTCTAAATAAATCTGACTAGATTGGGTTTTTTCCACAAAAAAAAATTTGGTCAGATGAATGCCGAATACCAAGTTTGTGGTATTCCTAACCGACAAAATGAAGACACTGAAACTCCATAAATCCCCAAATGGTACGACCTGTTCGTCAACAAGGTCGATTTGGGGTATATGTAAGTTGTTTTTTATTTCAAAATAAACTGGTGAATCGCTGTTTATAAAAATAAATGCAGATGGATATCTGGATATACTTCAATCAAACCTTTTCGGTATCCTTGATGATGCTTCTTTAAATAAAGTAATTGAGATCAAGTTTCAATAAAATGGCACTTCTACCCATAAAGTTCTCTGAATACTCATTTCAGACATCCATAGATAGTAACACATGGACCTATATTATGGCCACAACGATCTCCGGACAACCCGGATTACCCGACAACAACTTAATTAAAGAATTTATAAGGCCTTTGCAGAAATAAAACCATTACACATCATGAATAAACCCATTCGAAAAAGAGTTAAGAGTGCATCGAAAACAATGACTTTCCAGCTTCAATGTCAACATAGTTTTGTTTCTAAGATATTAACTTTCGTTTTATAGCCTACTGTGGTTTAAAGTAATAAAGAATAAATAAATCGAATAGAAAACAAATATCATTTATGATGATTTTTGAAAAGAGAATTTAATATGCTATCTTTTTAGATTAAAGCATACAGGGTATTCTGTTTAAAAAAATGAGGTTAGGTCCGAAAACTTTTTTACCTGACCCCGTATACTTATTCTAAAAACGTTAGATTATTTAATAATCATTATAAAGAAACTTTTGTGCAAAACATTTTTCTGTATCTCTTTTAGTTAAGAAAATATAGGGTCATTCCAAAATTGTCAATATTTTTATTTTCCCCAGTATCTCTTAAGCGAGCGAATTTTTTCAAATTTTTATTTTACCATGTTAGGTTTGACCTAAAAAGAGCACATGACTTTTTTTATAGCACTAAAATTTACGGAGATACCCCAAAAAGTGTCGAAAATGGGACACCCTATATAATAATATTTGCATGTGAATAGGTGACTTTTGATAAACTAAATTAAAATGCAAAATGCGAATAAATGTTCTTAAATTAAATATTTACAGATAGTCGGTACGGAATTAAAACCAGAACATTTTAATTATGTTATGGAACAAAATTATTGTTTTCGATTTAAAATGATAATCGATATGCCATCAAATATATCAAGTATGTTTATAATAAAATGTTAAAAAAAAGAAAGTATATTGAATCTGAGGTAAATTATAGCGTCTATAAAGATAATAGGGTCTGATTTATACAGCCTTTAGCTTTAATTAAATTACATTGAGTAGATTTTAATAATAATTATTTTAACGAATTCTGATAAGAAGCCAAATAATTTATTATTAAATAAGATATCTAAAAAGGATTACCAATACAAATAAAAGATATTTTATTATTTAAGTGCAATGCGCCATTAACTCTTTATTATGTATAACATAGATTTTTAATTAAGAAAGTGTTTTTGCCACTTGCAGGATTTAAATCTATACATTTTAAAAAATAATCATAGGTAATTTGTTAGAATGTAAGGTAAAGTTTTTTTAAACTTTTTTTATGTAATAATTATTTTGACATAAAAATTTAAAATTGTTTATTTGTGCTTTACTACGTTCCATAATACTTAGATTTGCTTTTTTACCTCATAAGTCGTTTTTTATTACTTAGTGGAAAAAACAACGCTACGCACGTTTTTTATAAAGTGTTTTTGAGCTATTTCTTTTCCTTTAAGTAGGGATTGCGAGCTCATAGTGTTACTCTCGGAAATGTCAGTTTTGTTAGTTTTGTCTATTTTCCCTATATGTATTATTATTTACAGTTAATTTTTGATTATTTAGGTATTTTTATTATAATTTGTTATGATTTTACTTTTAAATAATGGACAAAGCACCAACAGGTAAATAAAAATATTGTCACGATATGAAAAATATAAATAGTTATATGGTAGCTCCTTTAGATAAAATAATTTTCTAGTCATATTCTAGTATTTTGAAAGACCTTATATATGAATAATCTAAAAAATGTTTCTGAAATTGTATGGAACTTTAAGATTGGTATATAAAGGCCGCGGTCAATGGTATTTAACTGATAGAGTTAGGACTGAAAAGTGTAAGAGTCCTTGATAAGTAGTAAATAAAGTGTTACGGAAGGTATAACATCACAACAATATGTTTAAAAAACATATCTAAAGATAGCTACCCCAAAAAAAAAATTAAAAGGAGAATTTATTTTTTTTACTTAGTTCACTAATATTTTTTACATGATTTATAATTCTAAAAAACCAAAATCAGAACATGTTTCCTTATTTTATATAACATTTGTTTTTGTATGTATCTATTTTTCTACCTTACCTTCTTAGTATTATTTATTATTGGATGAATGTAAAAATATTAAAAATAAAAATGTAAAAATATGTCGATAAATTGGAACAAAATAAGTTTAAGTTAATTTTTGTTAGAACCAGTATTTATTAATTATAAAAGGGATAATATTACGGAAACCTCACGATCTATGCGTCTTGGTTTAGGGTGCATTTCATTTTATTATATGTATGCTTTTGTGTTGAGAACGAGTGTATTAGACTGTAAAATAGGGATATATTTGTACAGGGTGACCCATTTATTTTATCTGATCACTTTGTCTGAAAAATAAGCTACAGAAACTGTTGAAATTTAGATACAAAAACTGGCAAAATAAGCAGCAAGTTTTCATTAGATAATAATTTTGTGACCCTCAGTAATTCTAGCAGTTCTATATAAAATTTGTATACAATACCCAATTCCATCCAAAATGGTTTTTGGGATATTAAGATTCAAAAATTAACATTTTCTCACTTCTAATCGCAATATGGAATAAAAATACTTAAATTGCATTAGCCTTTAGTAGTTTGTACATGTCACCTTTAGTTTTAAAAAAGTATATAATGGCCGCTTGCACCAACAATTTTAAGGAATACTTGCTAAGGCTTTCTTAAAATTATTGCTGCTACCGGCCATAATTATATTAGCTCTTAATGCTACCTGGCTGAAGACAAGAGATTAAGAAATTTGGGTCCAACTAACTTTCCTGGTCAGCCTGAAGATTTGTGACATCGGTATAGGGCAGTCTTTCTCAAAGTGGGTGATGACGCCCCCCTTCCCTTGTGGGCGCTTGAGGCCTAGAGGGGGCGGTAAAGGGCCCAGAAAAAATTGAGTGCGCTGATGTGATTTAAGGGGCGAAGGATGTTTTGTAACTTCAACTACTTTAAATTTTAAAATTCACTGAAATTAAAATCCTCCTGCAACACACCATTTATTTATTAGTTCATATTTATATTCTTTTTTATTGTATAGATATAAACTAAAAATATATTAAATATTTATTATTTTTAATGAGTTCGCAACGCTATTCACGTCTTAAGTTATTTAGTAACAGGTATCAAACACTGAAAAATATTCGTGTCTTCAAGTGTCGCAGGTGAGGTCCCCACCTCAGAAGACACATTAAAAATAGGTATTAGAAGGTTCAATTATAATTCACGTTTGGCGCGAACAAATTGTACGACTTATTTGTGCAATCCTGTATTATAGTCCGTCAACGTTCGTGCGATCCGTTTTTGCGGAGTGCAGGTGCGCACCCCGATACTCTTAATACTGTAAAGTTGAATTGATTATTATTGCTCAATGTTGATTATGGTTAATTTTGAATAAAAGAAACTCTTAATATTGTAAAGTTACTATTGCTCTCTTTGGTAAGAAAATTCTAGTTTAGAATATAGGTTTAATTAAACTCCAGGCGAGACTAATATGTTATTGAGATTTTTAAGGTGAAAAAAAATGGGAGGCGCTACAAAATAACTGATTTTTAAAGTGTGCGTTAGACGAAATAAGTTTGGGAACCTCTGGTATAGGGGATGTTTATTATATGTAGAATTTTTAAAATAAATACAGTTTCTCGCTTAAAATAACAAAATTGATATATATGAATATTTGTCATTTTTTTATTAATATATATACTAACACGTAAGGCCTAAGTACTATAGTACCGTGAGTATCTTAAGTTAGGTAAGAGGTAGTCTATTAATAATTAACACTGGAATTTAGAGGTTTAGAGAGGAATAAAAGAGCTTTACAGGCAACAGGTACCAAATCCTAGACACTTTGTGAAAGGAAGCATTTCGTAGGGTATCACAACTACCCCATTTGTACAGAATAATTTTAGGTACATACAATTAATTATTGAAATTTAAATTATATAATATTTTACACCTTTCTCCTATTAAATATATCTTAGATATATTATATGTCATCATCTAATTTATAGTTAATGTATTGGGTTTGTATTATAATGTTGTAAACTTGGAATACTTGAAAATATGTATTTTGTAATGGGTGGTTACATATTAGATATAATTTAGTTCTAAGTATCTACACACAGACAGATGTCCAGATTTTGGTTAGAATTTGAATTAATTGCCTTATCTTGTTTTAAATTTATTTGCAGAAAAGGTGGAAGTAAGTGGCTGTGAGTCTTGCAGATTATTTTTAACCTGTCGACAGTTGGATTCCATAATAGCAATTTTAGATACTGATTTTACAGCGGAAAATCCTGTATTTGATACTCACCTTATTACAAGAAAATTCAGGGGGTTTCTTCCGGATCATCCAAGAGACGCACTAAATAAGAGGTACGTTTTTAATAATGTTAGTGCGGGTAAGTTGTAACCGTAGATAAAATTTATTTTTTACGTTCTGAATAGTTTCCGGCATAATAAGTTCATATATACTCCTTATACAATTATTCAAAATATCAATATTTTTGGGTTTTGTGTTATAGAACCGGAAAAAATTCAGAACGTAAGAAATACATTTTATTAACGGTTAGGTTGCTGCCAACAAGTCAATGAAATTTTTAACACCTTTTAAAATAAGTTTAATGAATTTTATTAAATACATTTTTTAAATTTAATAAAAATTTAATTTCCCTCGTGTAAAAATGGATTAAAATATAACAGTGAAACTTGGCAGTAGTATGCATTTTCATGGGACACTTTAAGAAAATGAAATAAAAAAGTAAGGTTGCTCCTTGAAAAATAAATTTAACCACTAGAAGTACTTTTTGACCAACCATGTATACTTACTAGAGCTGTTTAGGAATCGAATCCAGAAATCGATTTCTTTTTAAGGGCCCGAAAGCTGAAAGTGAATACCTTTTAAAAATAGGATTCTTGATTAATATTTGTTTTATATTTTTAAAATGATACATTTTTGGAAGAATCCGATTTTAAAAGGAATTGATTCCTTATATTTATAATTTGAGACAAATCGGTTTACAAATGCCAAAATCCGCCATTTTGAACAGGCCCTTTCAAATTTTAAAATTTTGACCTAAGATTATTAATATCCGGATTTTGGCCTATAATCCAGTAAATGAAGGGACAAAGCTGTAAATAAATCTGTACAGTTTTTCCTTGTGGTGCAATTTTTAGGTCTTCGGGATGCTTTCGAGCGAAAAAAAGTTTATCAACATTAACGGGTGCGAAAGGGTTGAAAATGACCCCTCAAGGCCCGAAAAATGGGTTTCCCGCTAATATCTGCCAAAATATGCGAATTGAAGAATTTTTGTTTAGACAAAAAATAAAGATCGCCTTGTAGTCAACAAAAATGGTCCTTATAATTTTTTTCGAAAAATCGATAGTTTTTAGATAACGGGACAGAAAAGGCTCCCCATTTCAGCTGCCGCTCTACCGCTAGAATGCCGCTATCTTCATGGATTCACTTATAAGCGGGCGGACGAATTGTTCCATTGCTCGGGCAATAATGTATAGAACGTTTCACGAGGGTTTGTACTTACGTCATCAATGACGTCATGACTTGGAAAAAAGGGTTGTCGTAGCTAATTCATATAAATTCAATGCTGTTCACATTTTTAATTAAAGTTAGGCAATATTGATGCAAGTACGTTTTAAAGTGCTCTTTAAAGCACGTTCAGAATTGTTTTCTAATACAAATTTTAATTCATCATGATCCGATTCCACCAATAAAATTTTTAATTTTCTTAAGGTAAAGCTAAGCTTAAATCAAAAATTCGATTGGACCCGCGTTATCGGCGGATTCAAGATTCGCTTTATCTCAGCCTAAAAATATCTAGACTTAACGTTATTCTTGTCTCAATTTTGTTGATTTTTTTGTGTTTCTCATGATGAAAGACCATCGAAACCCCGATTTTTTAGAAAATTGGTGTTTTAATCGGCATAATAGAACAAGTAATTCTCAGAATACAACATTTTTAGAAAGATTTCATTTTTTAAAGCCAACAGTGTTAAGCCTTATAGAAACCAGAAAAAAATACCTGCGATATAACGATTTGCAGTTATTTTAAACTCTTTCCGATTTTCGGGCTAAAAAAAGACGGTCTATAAATTGGTTTATTTTTTATAATATTCTTGTACCGTGCTATCTTATACCTTGCTGGCAACAAACATTTTCAAAGAAATATAGTCATAATTTACATTTTAATATGTACACTAATAACAAACCACAAGAATAAACAAATCTACTTACCTCTAAAACTGCAGTAAGTAGTAACAGGTTAATTCCTGCATCTCTCTCCTGTGTGAAATAGTCAATAAGGTTTAAAATCATATTTTGTTTACCTTCTGAATACCGTCGAGGCATTTTACACAATAAAAATACGAAAATGAAAATGAAATCTGACGTTACTTTTGACAAAACAATTTTTTTGATTAGTGACATAATTTCATAACCCATATTTTAGGATATTATTATTGTAGCTTTAAAAAATCAGCTGCTGAACGGCAGCCATTTTGATTTTAAGAAACGACCAACCTTTTTGACGTCATTAATTTGTTTCAGTCTGTTTTGACCTTTTTAATTTGTTAAAAAAGGTAAGGCAATTGATGACGAAAGTACAAACCCTCGTGAAACGAAGTTATACATTTTTTAATCATTAAAAGTTCATCGGAATGAAAAAACCCGAACCTATCATTGCGTATGAGTTTGGGTCCATTCTGATTATTCTAGAATATTAAAAAAAGCGGTCAAAGTTTTTTTTCACAATATTTTGAGAGTATCCCATTAATTTATTGATATTTTTTGAAAAAATGGTTTGTTATTTACATTTCTTATTTATAATGAGACCTAAGCAAGTGTTCAATGATCCCAGAAAATTTCCTTCACCATCTTTCTTGCGTTTTGATAAAAAATTGTTTTGTCCATCTGCATTTTTTAGCCGTTTAGCCACATCTATCCAGTGTGAAATGTTATGGATTTTTCGACGGCCGTTTTTTCGAAAAATATTGGTGTTGCGAAAAAAAGGTATTTTTGTCTATACAAAAATTCTCTAATTAGCAAGTTTTGGTAGATATTCGCCGGAAACTTATTTTTGGGACTTTGGGGGGCCATTTTCAGCGGGTTCCCCACGTCGAAATCGTGATAAACTTTTTCTCGCTCGAAAGCATCCGCAAAGACCTAAGATTGCGCCACAAATGAAAACTGTACAGATTTATTAACAGCTTTGGGTACTTTCAGGTCTTCAGTTACTGGACTTCTAGCACCCTTAAACATCCTTATATCCTGAATCTGAGGCAAAACCAAAATCTGTAGTTTTACAGGCCCAGAGAAACAACATTTAAATGAAACATTTCTTTTTGGTAACCAAATAGTGTGGTATCCAAAAACGGAATAAATTTTACTTGCATTTGATGTTAAAAGTTTTGGTTGCTTGATCTTAATAATTTTTTTATGTTATTCTTAAGATAACCCTGAGGGACTTTTAAATGGCACATTTTATTATTACTATTTAGGTTGTCTTACAACAAATTTTAATACAGAGAAATTATTAAACGGTACTTGTAAAACTTCCCGTAAAATTACAAAAAGATGTCCCAGTTATAGGTTGCTTAATGTTATCTCATGGAGATCTAGCATCGCAAGTTTTGGAGTATAGTTCAAAAAATGCTGCATTTAAGGGTGGTGGCTTCATGTTGATCTCAGAAATAACATTCAAATTTGAAGAATATTTACCAAAAAACTAATTTGGCTAACAGTAACAGCACTTTAAACTGAGGCTAAACTTATATTTCGTGGCTCCGGCTTCGTGCTAAACTCTTTGACAGTTGACTTATGACCTGGATTATGTAGTATCATTCTTATCGTAGTTACCATTTGTGAGTATAAAAACCAAAGATTATCCGGATTCGTGATCAGATAAATAGGAATCGAGTCCCTGGATTCGATTCCTTTTTTCCTTAAAAAGGAATCGTGATTCGTATTGGTGATTCGATTCTTTTACGAGGATCCGGATTCGTAAATCGATTCCTTTTTTGAAAGATCTCTTGCAGCTCTGATACACTGTGGCTTCAAAATGCGCGAAAAAAAATACTAATTGACATGTCCGGGGGATTCTTCAAGAAGTACGACAATTTAATAATATAGAATTTATTCCATGTTAAATGTTCACACTGTATAAATGGGTGTTAGCCTTTCTTTGTCACTCACAAATTAAAGGTAATCAAAATCGCAGTAATTTCTAAGAAAAGCAAGCACATAAGACGCTGAGCAAGACTTTGGGTAAATCGGTTTTGTGTGTGTGTGTAAATAAAATTAAAACCACACATTATATAAATCAAACAAAGCACATTATATTATCAAAATAAATGTGTTTATTAAGATTGTTTTTGTGCCTCTGGTTGTTACTATACTCAAATGCTGATAATTTTAAATTAAGAAAGATGACCCAATTTCTTTGGACCACTAGTAAAAAAACCTTTATGCTTATTGGTAATCATTTTTCTTAATTTGAAAACACAGTTTAAACGTGTAATACGTCAAATACATGTTAATTTAAATGTTTTTTTATTTGCCTGTACACATTTAAATACATTTATCACAAAAAACTACATCTGTACGGAAGTCAAATGATTATGCGTTTTATGGTAGACATGTGGTTCTTAATTTTAATATGCCCCTAATAGTAGACATACGTTTAACGTTTTTTTAGACCGAAATAAAAGGGCTTAAAGTGCTTTGTACCGCCTTATCTCGCATATTAATTAGATGTATCTTTGTTTCCTGTCTAAAAATTTAATTAAATTATAATAAAGTGATTTATGGTTAAAAAAATCTTACCACTTTTTAAACTGAGACGTTTTGCTTTTGTATGTTCTTGGGGCAGTACGAAACCCGGTTATGGGTTCCAAATAAATTTTAAAAAACTGAAATCATTAGGTTGGCAAAGTCTACTAACATTATTATTTAAACTTGGGTGCCGGCTCCAGGCTGTTTTTTTAAGATCACTTTTATTTGCGGATACCTACTAATTTCAAACTTTTAAGGCCCCCACAGACTATGGTTATTTTCATCCATTCGTTTCGCCGCGATTCAGAACGGCGTGTTGAATCGCCGAACTTTTTTGCTCACACATTACTGGTTATTTGACCCGTTTTTTTTGTGCGTCCTATGGTTACAACATGAAGAGGAAGCATTTTAAATAAAAATAACAAGTATGAAGTTGTGCCGCTGTTCCCTTGGCTCCACTTATGCAAAAAAAAACGTCAATTTCGGAAGAAATCCCCACAAACTATCAGTAGGAACGCCACGAGTCGGACCGTCGCGTCGTTCCAAAAATCAAGCGTCAACGGAAATTTTTACCGACAATGCGGCACGACGGTTTTGCCCCATAGACATCGGTTTTTGGCATATTTTACACGCCGTTCTAAATCGCGGAGATACGAATGGATGAAAATAACCGTAATCTATGGGACCCTTTATAATAACATATATACAACCTGGCCTGTTTATGTGATTTTCTAAAAGTCTAAAACATTCCATAAATGAAAAAAAAATTTTGAAAAATATTCGGCAGTGTTTCTTTTGTATTTCACATTTTTTACTTTTGATCTCTCTGAATTTTTTCTTCCTGAATTGTTTTTTAATGTGCGAGCTCCTGAAAGATTCAGTGTTATATCGGTAGTATCTTTGTTAATCGCAGTTTTGATGCCAAATATTTTAAATTCCTTAAACTATTTTCACCCTTCACACATTTTTTTTTATCTTGGGACAGTCCACGAAGGCTGTGGCCGTACTGTACCGTGGCTGTCTGAAGTGTGTTAAGAGGGAGTTTACTCGCACAAGACTTAAATATTTGAGGATTCTGAAAAAAAGGGAAAACTTCTGCGTGTAGCAGGTTCCATAGTCTGGGCAGGGATAAAGGAACAAACAAAGTTGGAAGTTGGGGGCCTCTTAAGTTGGACTGTAAAAGGATGTATAAAAGTGGTACTACGTATTGCTCTGCTGGGAGCTGCCAGAGGAGGAATTATACTCGCCAACTCTTCGGAGCCATGAAAATACCTATAAAAAGCGACAGATACCTTACAGCCCGTCGGTGGGCAACGGAAGGAAGCTTTTCTGTAAGTGTGGGATCATTAATAGGACGAACAGCTCTTCTTTAAATGGAGTCAAGAATGCTAAGTGTTGTAGGTGGCGCCACTTCCCAGGCATGAGAAAAACATAGATAATTTAGCGAAATATGAGTTTTAACGATAACATTTGATCAAATTCACGAAAAAAATACAAAGAGGGGATTTGCTTCTAATAGTCCGATTATTTACTAGCAAATTTTATTTTTTTTACCAGTGTTCCCCTTAATTCCAATAGCATCTGGTAAATTAAGTATGGATCTCATGTCTCACTTTTTAGTTAAAAAATTTTGAAAATCCAAGAGCTGTCCTGGGTCTTATTGATGACAGTTGCAGTCTCATATCGGGCTCCGCGTCCAGCTTATTGCATGCGATACTTATTTTTCGGCAATACGTAAGTCGAAAATACAGTCAGGATTCTGGACTCAGAGAATAATTTTTTTTTCGCGGAACCCTTGACGAAGTCGGGCGGAACCCCAGGGTTCCGTGGAACGTACTTTGAGAAACGCTGTTGTAGATAATCGTCTTGGGGAAATTTCCACTTTCTAATCTTACCCAGCCAGGGGTAAATTCTAAAAAAAATCAAGAATCTGATTGGCGCAAAATTACCAAAAATTATACATAATAAGTAATAAGTAAGAAAGATCTGTTTCAATTTTTTTAATAACATCCCACTTTTTATGGTATTTTTGGATTCTACATAAAATTCTAAGTAAATTTCATGTGACATACTCTATAGCAAAATTTAGTCGTTTCCGAAATAAAAAAAAACAAGTTGAAAAGTAATACTTTTTTGTAGACAATTTGCTTGCTTATATAAAAACATATTTTATTGTTACCAAACTTGCAATTTACTTAATTTATTAACCGTTTATAAAAACCAGTCAAACAATACAATACAATAAATATTTTACCAAATAAGCCAGATGTAATAAAATTGCGAATTTACCGTGACATCGTTGGTTTGTTAGAATAAGAGCAAAGCAAAAGAAAAATGTGTCATGAAGAGGAAAAATCCCTCACCCCTCAAGTTTATGACACAGTGCATTTCGCCCTAAAATGTAAATTAATCTGTTCCCTCACCCTCTATTCACGTTGATCTTTATTATTCACTTTAACACATTGGCACACTTTTAGGTTTTATGCGTTATATTACCATGGCCATCCATCAGTCAATGGATAGTTTTATGAATGGTTATGCGATGAATTGCAAGTTTGGTAACAATACAATGTGTAAGGTTGATCAGTGGATTTGGTCTCGCAACAACTACAACATACTTAATTTTAGAGTTTGAAGGATACATTATGAGAGCATCATTACCATTTAACTCAATAAATATAAATTTTTAATAGCCTTGTTTTTCGAATATTTCGATAAGTTTTTGTAAAAACCAGCTGATTTTTTTATTGGAAAACGGGTGATACTCTTATTTGGTAAATTTTTGCAGTGTTTCTGGTTATAATTCCCGCGCAGAGCTGGGACGGATCCTTGAAAAAAGGAATCGATTCACGGATCCGGATCCTCGTAAAGGAATCCAATCAACAATACGAATCACGATTCCTTTTTTAAGGAAAAAAGGAATCGGATCTGGGGAATCGATTCCTATTTATCGGATCGCGAATCCGGATTATCTTTAGTTTTTGTACTCACCAACGTTAACTACCATACGAATGACACTAGATAATCCAGATGATTAATCAAGCTTCAAAAATTTTAGCAAGAAGCCCGAGCCGCGATATATAATTTTAGCCTTATTTTAAAGTGCTGTAACTTTTAGCCAAATTTGTTTTAAGGTATGTACACACCGAAAAAACAAACATTCGTTCTTGTTCACTTTCTTTGTATGTGATTTTTATTTATTGTTCGCTTTTTCTGTCTACATAGCACAACCAAATGTTTGTTTACCCTTGTTCGACTAGTTGGAATAGTTATGGATGACCATAAAAACAAAAATTCTCTTTGATATACAGACGTCCACTGGAACGTGTGAACAAGAACAAACAAACGTTTGTTCGCCGTTTTTACTGTACACTGAAGAAAAACGTTTGTTTGCTGATGTTTGTTCTTGTTGGTTTTTTCGGTGTGTACATACCTTTAGGTAAATATTCTTCAAATTTGAATATGTTATTTCTGAAATGAAAATGAATACTCCCTTAAATGGAAAATTTTTTCGAACTGTATTTCAAAACTTGCGATGCTAGATTTTCATAAGGTTTTTAAATCTGAATCTTGAGATAACCTCAAGCGACTTATAAATAGGACATCTTATTGTAATTTTACAGGAAGTTTCACCAGTACCGTTTAATATTTTTCTGCTTACGGAATATAAAAATGTATTAAAATTTTAAATTCATTTTTGGATGATACCCTGAATAGAAATAATTAAATTTCCCATTTAAAAGTCCCTCAGGGTTATCTCAAGGATAATAAAAATTATGAAGATCGAGCAATCACAACTTATGGTTTCATTTAAGTGTTGTTTCTCCGGACCTAAAAATCACAAGTTAGGTGTGTTTCCTTATATCAAGATCTTAATAGTCAGATGTTTTAAAATTCTTTATTTTAATTTCCAAAAATCAATGTGATGCAGATTGGGAATCTTAGGTAAAAATTTGGAATTTTAAAATGAAAGATATAAAATGGCAGATTTTGGCACTTATAAACCAATTTGCCTTAGATTCGGGATATAAGTATTTTAGGGGTCAAAATTTGGAAATTAAGAATCTTGGGTAAAAAATTTGGAAATTTAAGATGGTGTATTTAAAATGGCGGATTTTGGCATTTGTCTCAAACTAGAAATATGAGGAATCGATTCCTTTATGGAATCGGATCCTTCCAAAAAGAAATCGATTCCGGATCATTTTAAAATTATATAACGAATCCGGATCACCGATCCTATTTTTAAAAAGTAATCGATCCAGCCTTCGGATCCTTAGAAAGAAATCGATTCCTGGATTGGATTCCAAAAGAATTCGATTTCTACCCAGCTCTGTGCCCGCGCTTGACCAAGCCAGTTTAAATTATATAAAAACTGTTGTAGTTTAATAAAAATATCGTTTATTTATTTTGTATACCCCACTGTCATTTTAATCATTCGATTAGATGCGTATATTTAGCGAGGCTGTCGGGCGCGGCCTCTTCGTTATCGTTGCGGCGGAAAGTGTATACCAAACCGGTGCCCGTGGAAAGACGAACATTGCCGTGGTCGAGGTTTAAGACGCCGCAGCCGCGCCACCTTAACAATGCGTGTCGACTGCTCAAAAAAAAAAAAAATACTGTAGAAGCCAGTTGCTAAAACTTCCGTTTCGACTTTCATCAAGTGAACTCAGCGTGTGAAAGCTTAGGCTTTTCCGTGGGAATCGACAGCATTGGCGTGGAAAACCGTGTTTTTGCTCATTAAAACCGAAGAGGAACTTTGGCGCCAATTAATGAATGAGTCTTTCTTGTGGGGCTAAGCGCTGTGAGTGGTTAATGCCTAGTTTCTGATGTTTTTACATTTTATGTAGTGGACGAGGTTGTCTTCCTATGGTAGAGGATTGGTTGCGTGCGCAGTGTGGGACGTCAGACTGACAACAAGCTGGTTGTACGCAATACCAGTAGCAGTTGTTGCTTAGATCATCGATAATTATGCATTTCATCGATTTGGTGTATTAGTCGGAATTTCTGGGGGCTACAAAGCTCGACTATCCAGATTTTCCACCGACAAAGCTCAGGAAAGCTTATGTTGAGGATTTGCTAAACGGCGCTGGAATTAAAAAAGATTGACAGCCAAAGCCATTTATTTGAAGAGACAATAGACAATTGCTAAAATATTCACCTAAGCAAAAAATTTGATCGAATGATTTTCTTGAAACCGTTTTGCTTTAGAAAAAAATACTAGGCTGCTAAAATAAACCAAAAAGGGCCGTTTCGCGGTGAAATTTCTTATAAATATATTGGTCAATTTTTTTTGTAAAAAATGGCTTATACAGTGTTTTTACTTTGGATAGCGGATATGTTTAGCTTGATAATAATTAATAAAACCTTGGGGCTCTTGTCTTGCAGGTAATCAAAAGCACATACATATACATGCATATACATATTAAACAGATTCCATAAATTTTAATAGGCGGGAGCTTTTTAGAGAAAACAGGATAATTAATGATAGTTTCGAAGGTCTAAAGCTCCAGTACTAACTTTCTGTATATGTCTGTTTTAAAGTAAGAGGAAGTTTATTTTTGATTATTATGTAACAAAAATAATCTGTACTTCAGCTAAGCAAATATCATCATAACTTCGAAAAAATATTAAGTATTCTTTTTACATATTGCAGATGTTCCGGTTTAAATCATTGTAGTTTTATATTAACAGAAGATAGTCCTGGAAGTGAAGCATGGGGTATTGGAAATATAACTGTAAAATATGCATGTGCTACACGTAAGTAAATATATTTAAAACATTGTAATTTGGAATATAAGTATAATGTTCCTTTGCGTGTGCATTATCCACAAGGAGTGGAGGGCAATGAAATTGCCGATCAACTCGCCAAGGAAGGAGCACAGAGACCATTCTATGGACCTGAGCCTTTCTGTGGCACCACTAGAGGCCACCTCTACGAGGAACTCAGGACATGGGAAAAAAGTCAAAAAGAGACTTACTGGAACAACATCCCAGGACAAAGGCAGGCGAAAAGATTTATTTCGCATTCACCTAAGTACACAAAGAAGCTACTGGAACTTCAAAAAAATGAACTTAAACTGGTTACCGACTTCCTAACAGGACATGGCCCTTGGAGGTATCACCTCAAAAAAATGGAAAGACTGAGGATGAACAATGTCGGTTTTGTCACGAGGCAAACGAAACTGCGGAACACATTCTCTGTGAATGCAGACAATTGACCCGACAACGGCTTAAATACCTCGAAGGGGTATATCCTACTCCTAGAGATATTATTCAGCTTGCACCGCGTAGTATCCTGAACTTTGCTAAAGGTATAGGAATTACCGGGCACTAAACAACGAAGGGTATTCCCAAAAGATCTCTTTAGGTCGAAGTGAAGGAGGGCTACACTAGAGCCGAGCGACCCCGTTTATTACAATACAATACAATACAATCCACAATGTTTTTCTTTTCATTAAGATGGTAATTGTTACATTAATAAGATGTAAAAGTATTAAATCACCTAATTTTAATATTTTGTAACTAGAAAACTATTATCCTATTTATTTTGTAGAAGACCGAATACAACGATTTTGCAATAGTCAAGTTAAATTAAATGATGAAATTACGAATGGTATTTTACACAATCCTGGATATCCTAGATTTTATGCTGGTCAAAAGAAATGTATTTGGAAAATAACCGCCCCTTCTGATCAAAAGCTAAAGTTAAGGATATTAGATGTAGCGTTATTTGGTAAGTCCTACTTTTATTTTCTGGATGGGGAGGGGTTAATGCAGTTCTTACTAAAGCATAAACATTTACATATAGTTTATTTCAGCTAAGATTTGAATTTAAAGCCGTTACTTCTGTCACAAATGCCAACCGTTTTTTTAGGTTCTCAAAATATAAAAGTTACCAGACCAGAAAAGCAACCGGCAATTAAAAATAAATAATTTAAAACACGATTATATTTGCCTCTTTTTTTAATACACGTAAACTGTTAAAGAGCGATATAAACCATCAGTTAGTTTACTTGTACTGTTCACTTAAACGGGGCCGGATTGTTCGGATTTTTATTTTCTGTTTCAGATATTGACGTGTTAACAGCTGATGCTAATTTTGCTTCATTCTTTGGAATATTTAGCCAGTTTTAGTGCTTTTTTGATAGTTTGCGTGTTATTTAGTGTTTCTTGATTATTTATATATAGTGTTGAACATAATACATGGTATTGAACTTTATTTTATTTAACAGAAATTATTTATTTCTGAAAAAGTAAGTAATATTTATTAATATGCAGAAACAGTTTTTTAATTTTATTCTTTATATTTTTAGGAATCAGTAATGGATGATCATGATTACTGTATCCCATGTACTTCCAAAGGGAGTGTTAATGGGAAATTGGTAGTTTTAAATAACATCTTAAATTTATATTTATGAGCTGCTGTACAGTGGAAGTTAGAGTACTGCTAGATTAATCACTATGTATATAATTATGATTTTTTAAAACTTAGCAAACCATTTGCTGCTTAAGTGTTGTATTAAAGGTACTGTTTTGTAGTTTAAACATTAATATGGGTATTTTTTTAGGAATCATCATATAATCTTCTACATGGTAACAAATTGGCCCAAGAATTTGTAAAAAATGTTTATAACTATTTTGTAGAACACTGTGATTTAAGCCCTCTTCAGGTAAATTATACTCATAATACAAAATGCCATTAAAAATTATTTATTTTAAAAATAACATTTTTATGTTAAATTTATGTGTAAATTTTTATAGACTTTAGCTCAACCAATCTAAATGCAAGAAGTGGGTGGGGCGAGACTCTCTTTTGCCGTTTATATTCCATTTTCGAAAGTAGGTTTACAACGCCTCAATAAATTAGTGGATAAGGCATTGGATTAGTAAGTCGTAGGATCTGGTTAGAATTACGAATGTATTTATACTTTTTTAAATATTTTTTTAAAGTAATCTTTGGTTTTTTTGTATATGTTATGTTATATGTGTATTTACCTACGTTTGTAGTATTTATTTAAGTTTGCCATAAATCACTTTTTATGCATTTAGGTTTTTTATCCTACAAAGGGGTAAAAATAAATATACTTCCACAACCAATTAAAAATTTATTGGAGCAAATTCATCTCCAATTTCATCATTTAGTGCTTGAGGGTTTTCTACACTGAACTTTGTTGTTTAGCTTCACACAATACCACCTTAGGTTTAAATATTGCTTTTTATGTTTGTATCACCTCTGAACAGAAAATGATAGTTGTCCCAAGAAAACATTCAAACATTCATGTAAAGGAAATGGACCAAGTTCTCTTTGGTCTATTCTTCCAGCTAATAACAAAATTTTAGAAATCTACAAAAATGTAAAATTTGTTTTCTTTATGTTTCCGTACACTTTAGTGTTGAGTTATAATATTTTTATTGCATTAACTTAACGATATAATTATGTTTTGTTTTGTAGAATTACATGTGACATTACCAACGCTACACAATCGTCTTCGTGACAAGCAGCTATATGATGGCAGTTAAACAAGTCTTTATAGACTATTGAAAAGTATGGGCTTTTCTTATAGACCGGATAATAATCGCCGAGCATTGATGGAAAAACCACATGTATCTTCATTAAGAAGACAATTTCTTAAAACTATATGCAAAATGAAGAACTCGGTCCAGCCAAAAGAACCTATGTTTTCCTGGTTATTATTTATTATATTTGCCAATTGTACTCAAACCTTTGGACGTGTGTAAGCCCGATTGGGTGTCCAACATTAATTAACTTTTTGTCTTTGTCTTTGATAAAAAATAAACCATATTATACTTAGTCACAAATTTGTATTTAATTTTACATCTAACCTGTCTCTTCCTCCCCCCACCTACCCAGGCACACTTTTCTTTAATGTCCTTACTTTACAGGTGGTGACCCTAGCTGCTTGGGTTGGTGCCTTAAATCTGTTTCTGGGGTTTAGGCTACTCCAATATTGGCCTAAAAATAACTTAAGACTATAAGAAGGCTGAAAAGCTATACTTTAGCCGCAGAGTCAAAACAATTTTATTCATAATAATTGGTGTAGCACCATTTTTTCTTTAAGCAAAGAACAACATAATGTCGACTATGTAATAAAAAAATGTGGACGTGACAAGATATTTTAATCAAGTAAACCTTAATCCGACCCTGAACAAAGAAAATATCTAGTAACTAAATAATGACACATCATAGTCCGCCATGATTAATTATAACGGCTTTAAATTCAAATCTTAGCTGAAAAAACCAAATCTCGATATCTTGTTCCTTACCTAAAATTTAAGCCAAAAAGAATTTTATACGTCAATATCTCAAAAACTATAAAAGCTACAAGAAATTTTATATGACATAAATTATGTATTTTTACGAAACCTTTAATTTGGGTTATATAATCTTTTCGCCTAAATACAATACTTTACGAATGATAATCAATAAATCGAATTTTCAGGATTTTTTTAAGGTACACTCCTGAAATTCGTTTTTTTTTTATTATAACTCGTAAAGTCTTGCATTTAGACAAAAAGGTTATATAACCTAAATTAAAGGTTTCGTAAAAATACATAATTAATGTCCTATAAAATTTCTTGTAGGTTTTATAGTTTTTGAGATATTGACGTATAAAATTTTCTTTGTCCTAAATTTTAAGTAAGGAAGAAGATATCGAGATACGGTTTTCGCAAGCTTATTTAGGCATTATTTATCAACTTTTTCATGAAAAAAAATATACCAATGCATTTAATTTTTTTGGGAAAATTAACCGTTTCTGTCGGAATATCGAAAAAAGCCCTCTAGCGGCGACATGTAAAACTAACAAAACTTCAAATATTATCACATTTATAGCCCAAGAAAAGCTCTTGTCAACTAGCCTAAGCTTGTTAAAATCGACTAAGAGTGTTTTTACGGAAACCTTTATATACCCCCACCACTTTATTTTTAGAGATACAGCAAAAATTGTCAAACAAAAAAGTTTCACATTTTCCTCGACTTTAAAAATCGGGTAATGTTTTGTTAGGTTAATACAGCAAAATTCACAAAAACATCACTTTTTTATATTCAAGATTGCAGTTACTAGCGGCCATTTCAGAAACTTGAAAATAATTTCCAGCTATTTCTCTTGACCACTTTTACAAAAAATATTTTCTCCCCAACGCTGTGCGATAAACATTTTCTGAGATACAGTCGGCGTCCTTTCTTATTTGAACACCTGGTACATACTTTGTTTTAAATTATTGGATCAACTAAATAAAAATATTTTTTTAAAGAGTTGGCCCATTGTTAAGATCTATATCAAAGCCCGTATGTTTGCAGATCTATATCGCCGCCAAAGCTTTTAGATTTCGGTGGCGCTAGACAAAACAAGACGCGAATAAATCAAAGAGCTGGTTATCGCATTTCATTATAAGATAATAATATAGAGAAGATTAATAATTTCGTTTCTTTTAAACCCTTTAATATTTACTTGTTTTATTTCATATTGCAGATAATAGTTTCTCTCTACCCCCTTACCTTACGTTGTGTTATGTAATTAACCGCGTCTCTAATATACTGGCAAAAACATAAGTCTCTAATTTTTCATGCTTTTTTTTTTCTTTACAAAAGCTGAAAGTCTATAGCAACTTGTATAACTCTTCAAGTTTAAATATTTAAATTTGTATTTGGCTCTACAAAAGATTGGAGTTTCAAATATTTATTTATTAAAACCAATTTTCTTTATAAAGGCCAAACATAGGTAGTTTTGGCGTATTTTGTGGAGCCTTATGCTTTTGAAATATGCATTTAATATTCCAGATTCATATTTGAGCTTGGAATATCAAATTAAAAATTAAAAAATGCAATTTGTGAAGATTAAGTTTGTGCGGGATAAAATAGTTTATATTTCATAGGCATTTACAAACAACATAAAGTAAAAATAAACATAAGGATATCACTTAAAAAAAAAACTTAAAAAAAGTAAATGTCCAAAATTTTTAAACTTTAACTTTTGTCTACTGTAAAGAGCGTTACTATATTAAAAAAAAGACAATCGCAGTATAAAAAAATGTTATTTAATAAGAAATAAAGTTAGAAAAACCAAGAACTGTTTCACAATTATATAATTTTGTTTTAGAGTCTTACTGACATACAAATTGTTATTGGTCACCAATAAATCCATAAAAAAAAACTTCTGAAGTTTGTTTATAGGAGTCAAAATTTAAATATAAATCTTAAAATGCATTTATGAGTGCAAAATTTATATTTTTTAGTTTTACTGAAAAAAAATATATTATTATGGGACGGTTAACTTCTTGATCTTTCGGAGATATAGTGGATTATTTTTTTAAAAATTAAAGTTAAATTTTTTAGGCTAAAAGACTATTTCACCTAATTCTAATTTGTTATTTGGAACTTTTGCTAATTTGTAGATACCAGAGTGTCGTCACCAGAAGACTGTAAAGATGTTTTAGAAATTAAAGATAGTGGCCAGACTATCTATTCCACTTGTAGTCAAGAGCATCCTCCTGCTGAAGTAATATCGGGAAGTGAAACGGTGGAGGTAAGTGTCGAGAACTTAGAATATATAAGGAAAGGTATAAAATATTGTCTGCTTAGTTATCGATCCAACAGTATAAAATTACAAAGATTACTACCCGAGTTAATATTATAATTATAATCCCCTTGAAAAAATATAATTAAATTAATTCGCTACAGTTACCAGGAAATTATTTATAAATTTATTTCTTAATAGATTTGTAAAATTTAACATTTATTAAATTTATTTAAATAATTTTTTCTTAATGTCTTTTAATTTAGACCTACGATGGCTAAGTTTTTAAAGTTTCTTGATCCGTTTATTTCACCAATTTTTATATCTTATAGTATAAAAAGATCAGAAACAATTTTAGGTTTGTTTGACCATTTATGTATGTCTTTGTAGGTGTTTGAGTAGTTGTTTGAATGTCGTAGAGTTTAGTTAAAGTAATATGCATAAAAAAATCTTAAAAAGATACTTTATTATCTTTTATCTGTCTGTGAATAAAAGGTAAACATCAACTAAAAGTTATAATAAATAATAAACTTCAAACATTGTATGTAGTTTCGTGTACTTATCACGAATTTTATGATAAAAGAAGGGCAAAATAGTGTAAATGAGTTTATTCTAATTAAACTTCTGCGGGTAGCAGATTTCTGTCTAGACACTCTGGGGATGATAGAACAAAGAAAGTGGGAAGTTCGGAGTCTCTTAAGTTGGACTGTAAAAGGATGCATAAAAGTGGCACTACGTGTTGCTATGTTGTTGCTGTCGGAGGAATTATACTTCCCAACTCCTCGGAGCAGAAGCCGTGAAAATACCTACAAAAATCGAACATACTCCCTCCAGCCCGTCGGTCGGAGGAAGCTTTTCTGTAAGCGTGGGACCATTATTAAGACAAACAGATCTTTTTTGAATAGAATCAAAAATTATGAAAGTGTAGGAAATATCATTGCCCAGACATGAGAACAACATTCTAAAGATGGTCTGATTAGAATACATTTAGAGTTAACAGATTAGACGGATAGAAATTCTTACTGGCTCAAAAGAGGAATCCAAGCTTTTTTAAAGCAGCTTTAAAGTAACGCCAAAATGATTAAATAACTTCTTTTCGCGACACCGAATATGACTGTGTCTTGCCTTGGTCTCGTAGCATTAAACTAGACAAGATTTTTGAAGCCCCAATTCAAAATTAGTATATGGTCTTATGAAAGTGATATTTGAATTGACCTGGGCTTGTTTTCCCAATCAGGGGTATTCCGGGTATGTTACCCTTGGATTTGTAGGACAAACCCATAAAACTTTTAGGCATTTTGTTACGATATTGTAAGTAACAAACAATAAACACAAAATTATAGTCACAAAAACGTACACGAAAACGGGACTCCGGCTCTGTCAAAAGATAATGTGTTGCCTACCTACAAACTGTGTGTAGGTAGGCCTCACATTACAATATTTTGGGGAATTTTGTTACTGCGCAGAATCTAAGGGGCCTCTCATGACAGTTATTTTCATAGTGGGACGGACATTTTTGATCAAATAGGCCATAGTATTGGGCTTCCATTATCCTTCAAACTTTCTTGACTCTTAACTATAAAAGGTATAAAATGCATCAATAAATATCCACGTTTTAGGTTACTTACTGTATGTAGAGAATAAGCATCCACGTTCATACCAGATTGTATTTTTGTTATTAATTTAGTCTTTTTACATATCCGGCAGAAAGAAAAAAGTTTAATTTTTTAATACTTTAAGAGCATCATTATACAGGGTGTTCGAAAAATGCACGGCCAAATTTCAGGTTGTGATTCTTCATTAAAAAATGTTTAAAAAAAGTTGTTATAAATAGGAATTTTGTAAATGCAATTATTAAGTCCAGTGGCGTCTTAGAGGACACCTTATCGAAAATAATTTGGAAAAAATGTACACCACTTTTACAATTTTTATAATTTTTTTTTAAAAATTAAGCAACTAAAAATAAAACTTTTTTTTCTCGTGATATTTTTTTCTATAATGCTTTTTTTTTGAGAAAAAAGATAAAACCAATTCATTGCAACTCTCTGAACCCCATTAATAGTTAACTCTAGTTGCAAATTAAAAATGAATTTTTAAGTTTTTTAAATGAGGTCCAGAGTCTTGTAATGAATTGGTTTTAATTTTTTTATCGAAAACGAAGCAAGATAGGAAAAAATGTCACGAGACAAAAAAGTTGTATTTTTAATCTAAAAAAATATAAAAATTGCTAAAAAAATCAGTGCGTACATTTTTTCCACAATTATTTTCGATAAGGTGTCCCCTGAGACGCCATTGGACTTAATAATTTTAGTTTAATTATTTATTAACTAGGCCTTTATTAATGGAAATAACACTGACAAATTATAAGATAATCGGCTAATTAATAAAATTAAGATAATAAAAAAAAATAATTTCTACACCTTGTATCTTAGGAACTATGCATTTTCGGAGCCATCGGAAACTTTTTTATAATTTTCAATAAGAAATTATTTGGCCGTGCATTTTTTCGAACACCTTGTAGATAGCAGAGCAACGTAAGGCACTTTGATTTAGATGTAAAAAAAAAATCAGTTTTCATTAAGCGCCTTTTTATTGCAAATTAATCTATTTCAGTTTAAATATACCATCTTTGTTGTTTCTGGGGTAATTCATATCAGCAAAATTTCAAATAAGGGGACAATGGATCAAGCATACCTATTAATATTGGTGCCTTCTATATAGTTGCGAATTTCAAATGATCATCTGTAGCTCTATTAGACAAGAAACATGTTTTCTTATTACTGAACCAAACGCAGTGTCAGCAACGTAAGAAACTAAATTATGATTTTAGAGAAAAATAATTTTTTTTTAATTCGACAAATTAGGTACTGAAAAAAAAAGAAAATTATAAATAGGAATAAATGCTAACTTAGGGTTAACTACGTAAAGAAAGAAATCTTCACAAGGAACTAAATTATAATTTAAAAAAAAATGTTTTTTTAGCTTTTGGTTCATTTTTAATAGAAAATTATTAACCTTTTACTGCGACGATGAGGGAACTGAATGATAAGAAGAAATAAATACTTTTATTGAAGGGTCAACTAATTACTAGCAGATGGTTTATAAGTCTAAATATTTGGGATGCATTTAAATAAGACAAATGTACATAGAACTGGAGATAACGTTTGAGGACGAAAACTTTTCAAGTAGATTAGAAAAAAAACTAATAGTGTTTGTTCTGGTCATAAACTTCTTGCACAATGTTAGGTTTACGAGCCTCTACCCTCTACTTTTCTACTCATACTCAATTAATTTTCTTTGTTACAGGTAATACTCACCTCACGTCAAGCTATTAATCCTCGTAGGGGCATCCTTATTTACTACAAGTCAGTTGGATGTCCACCTCCGCTGCCACCGAAAAATGGATATCTTGTTTTTCGAAATGAATCTGTAGCTACTTATAGATGTTGTCAATCATATGTTTTTCCAGACACACAGTCAAAAACTAGGACAATTAGGTGTTTTGGTGCCTCTTGGAATATTTCACTGCCATTACTTGATTGTGAGGGTAAGTTGCAGCAAAACTCACCACCAAAAGTAACCCAAAATTTTAAATTTTAAATAGCACCCTGTACATAATTTTAGCTTATCTAATCCGCCTCAAAATTCTTATTTCAACCATGTGTCACACGTGTCATTTTATTTTAAAATGGGTGCCAAAATCGATTTTTTTTTTTAATTTTAGTAGGCCATGATGTAAAGAATAAGGTCTATAAATATTTGCAATTTTGTTACTTTTAATCTAACTAATAAGGGTTAAAAATAGAGGTTGAATTTTAAAATTTTGGAAATGTATTTTTTTAACGCTTAATATCTTAAAAACCAAAATAGGAATCTTCAATTTTTATTTAATGTAACTTTAGATCAAACATTAACTATTTGATATCAATTATCAAAACTAGTATGAAGAACTAACTTTTTTATTAAAAACACAAAATTATACATATCTACATTGTTTCGCAAATACGTAGATTATTAGTATCAATAAGACACCAAGGAGGCTTTATAACATCCTAGCATATGGGTTGTTTTAAAAACGTTAAACAATTCTAGGGGGCCATAATTACAAAATGGCTACAATCATTTGTTTGATGTTACAAAGCCTACTTGGCGTGTTATTGATCTAATTATCTACGTATTTGCGAAACACTGTAGATATGTATAATTTTCCGTTTTTAATAAATAAATCAGTTCTTCATACTAGTTCGGATAAATTATATAAAGTAGTTAATGTTTGATCTAAAGTTACATAAAATAAAAATGGGAGTTTTCTTTTTTGGAAATTTTAAAAATGAACATCTATACCTAACTTTTATTAATTAAATAAAAATTAATAAAACTCACAAAAAATTTTATATTTCATTCTTCACATCTTAACGCCTTTTAGATGCTGATAATTTGTAATTGTCACATCATGGCCTACTAAAATTTTGGGAAAAAATTGATTTTGGCAGCCATTTTGAAATGAAATGAAAAGTGTGATGCAGGTAGGCTAAAAATAGATACAGGGTGCTTTTTAAAATTTAAAATTTGGGGTTACTTCCGGATAAACCGGAAGTGAAAAATTGGTTTTATTAAGTCATTAAAAGCGTGTCATTACGATAGATGCATTGTCCAAAATTCAAAAATCAATTCTAATAATTAAAAAAGTTATGGGCTGTTACATGTCCGCTGTGTCACCCAGTATATATATATATATATATATATATATATATATATATATATATATATATATATAAAATATATATATATATATATATATATATATATATATATATATATATATACAGGGTGATTTACGTTGAGTTTCCTATTAAAAGTTCTGGGGAACCCAAAAAAGAACATTTTTAAATTTGGCATACGGCCATAATAGGTGATAATCTAACATCTAAAAATATTTTGGCCATTGCAGCGTTTCCAGGTCTACCCGAAACCAATGGCAACATTGTAATTTTAAATAGGACACCCCAGTGGCGGCTCGTGGGTTAAAAAGTAAGGGGTTGCAATCCTTATGTTTCTTTAAAAAAATAAATTAATTAATGAAAATAAATAGACAGACTTAAACATGGCTGTGTGGCACACATCCACGTATGTTTTTTATAGAGCTTAGCATTAAATGTTCTGGTAAAACTCCTTTTTTACTTGACACAGATTGTTTTATTTTTAAATGAGGAATTGGCCTTTTTATTTTCGCTTTATCAGCTAAAGATCAGCCACCAAACGCACAATAAGCTTGCAATTAAACTTTGCACCGAATTCATTTTTAACACACAAAAGATTAAAAAAATGCAATTAAGTACTGCGCGATAACCAAAACAACAAATTATACTTCAATAAATCGTAAATCAGCCCGCGAGATAAACAAAGGTTTGCACTCTAACTGCAAACCTCATGCCGCTTATGAGTGCCAAATGCCAAGATAGGCAACTCCATATACTTACACGTACTCGTAATGAATCCAATTGGGTTTGCATTTTGATTGCAACCATCGCATCGGCTTCGAGGATGCGACGCGCGATTAAGTTAATGAGATTTTAGCGAAAGCAGTCAAGTTGTATTAATAATTTGGCTGTTATTTCCAGATAATATAAATACAGATTTTTGAATAAAAAAAATGTGTAACTATGTAATGATTAAAATATATATTTTTTAAATTTTATTTTAAACCTTTTTGGGGGGTTGCGCAAACCTGCAAACCTAAGGAAGAGCCGCCACTGGGTCACCCTATATTTTATTGCATATTCGGATCCTACACCAAATTCTCCTACAGTTTTTGATAGAATAAATAATTACCATGTTTTTTTAGAAACATCACCATGTCAAAAAAGGTTTAATATTTACGTGCCTAACCGAATTGGATGCTAGAATTTTTTTTTTGGATTAGACAATGCATGTGCCTAAAAGATTTACATGGTTTAATAACTATATATTTTACAGGGTATATATTTTTTTAATACAACATACTGTATTTTAACCTATTTTTGAATAGACCAACAATTTACCTACAAAATGTCCATACATGTTTCTATACTTATCTGGCACCGTTCTTTAAACACAAATGAATATTAATTTTTTCTATGTATTTAAATACCATCCACAACAAACAGGACAATTTGAAATAGAAACTTCCATGACAGACCTAGGTAATTTGTAAATTAAGACGGAATTTTCTTGTGGATGGTATTTAAAAACAAAAAAATTAAAATTCGCTTGTATTTAAAGAACGGTGCCAAATGAGTATAGAAACATGTGTGGACATTGCTGGTCTATTCGAAAATGGGATAAAATACAATATGTTGTATTAAAACAAATAGTTTTAACCATTATTAAATTTCGGTAAAAATGCAAAATTTTTGGGACCTTGTAAAATATAGCGCTATTTTAGCATGTAGATCTTTTAGGTACATGCGCTAACCCCAAAATAAATTCTAGTATCTAGTTTGGTTAGGAACGTAAATATTAAACCTTTTTTGACATAGTAATATTTCTAAAAAAACATAGTAATTAATTATTTTCTCAAAAACGGTAGGAGATAGGTTTAGGTAGATGTTAACGAAAATTACTTAGAATATTCTGTAGGACCCGAATATGTAATAAATAAAATAAGGTGTTCTATTTAAAATTACAATGTTGCCATTGGTTTCGGGTAGATCCGGCAACGCTGCACTGGCCAAAAATTAACTTTATAATAACTCAGGAAAACTTATTTTTTATGCCAATTATATTAATAAAATAGCGAATCTTTTTGCATAGCTTGCTTAGCTATATTTCTATAGGTTCATGCCATCACCTTTTGGACAACTGTTTTTAGGTAACGGCATACTTTTTAAAAAGTAGTTTAAAAATCGCGTCCCTAAGTAAGGTTTCACAGTGGGTTTCACATACGAGTACAAATGAAAATAAAATTTTACGTTTACTCTCTCATGTAAAAGGATCCGTTTTATCTAATGCAAGCTACTTGGTTAAACTTTGTTTTAATTTCTAACACAAACGTTATCTATAAAAGGCTTTTGGTTTATATAATTCTTCATTTTAAATTTATTTATCTCGATTTGTGATTGCTACATAAAAGACAAAAAAATATTCTACCCCAAGAATATTTTTTAACTTGTAGTATTTATTTTATACCATTTGTTGGATTTTTTAGGGGTTATAAGGGTATAAACGCCTTAACCCTTGAAGTACCAAGCTTTTTTGCATACATGCGATACCACGCGAGATGCATTTTCACCCCAGTTTATTTTATGTTTTTCTTTGTAATGTTGACACTTTTTTATGTAAAACATAAAGAAACGCAAATAAATTATTTTGTTTATATTTTTATTTTAATACACTAAAAAAATAAATAAACCCTAATTAACTAAAATGTTAATTTTTTACTTTACATGACATGCAACAAGTTTCTTTTTCGGAGTGATTTTCACAAACAAACAGTTTACGTTTTACGCAGCATTGTCTTAATTTTATGTCTTTGGATTTTTTACAGAGAAAACATCGACCTTAAATACCCACTTGTTTCGTTGGAGGGATATTTTGCGACTCCAGTTCTGGAACAACCTTCAAAATATTTTTTTTGTACTTGCTTTTAAACCAGCAGTAGTTTCAAAAGGCCAAGAAAAACAATATTTTCCTTGGCCAAATCTTCTTCCAACTGGAAAAAAATTCCTTCTTGCTTTCAAGTGGCCGGACCCATAATCTGGATTTTTAATTTTTCATAGTTTATAAGCATTTATAGCTTCAATATCGATAACATGGTAAAAAATGTCATGGGCTGGTTCTGGTAGGCGGTAGGCGAAACACAAGCTGGAAGTAGGGATACGAACAGTACCATAGTAGCTGATAACAACTTATAAATATTGTTATACATAGGTTAACAAGCGGGGTGCAATTGCACCTCAAACTCTAAAAACCTAAATAATTCGCGTAAAATTTTAGGTAAATTACCGCTGTAGTAAAAAAATGCGCTACTAAAAAGAAAAACAAAAACCAAATGGCTTAGTTATACAGGGTGTCAAAAAAGTCTGGAATATTGCTAATATCTTCCAAGCCGCTCGTAATTTTTCGACGAAAATTTAGCTGGCAACACAATTTTAAAAAAAGCGTCAGATAAATGTAATTTCACTTTCCAAAGTATACAGGGAAAGCCAAAAAGTAGTATCAACTTAGGTTTTTTAAATGGAAACCCCTGTATATTTTTATGTATTCTAATAGATCTTTTCAAGCCAATTTCAACGGTATACAGTTTTATTTGTTTATCTGTCAAACTGATCGAATTATACGATTTAAAATTTTTCGAATAAGCTATAATTTCTACAGAGCACCTGAGAGCTAATTTTAAATAGGAACATAAAAACAAAGTAAATTATAGATGTTTCACTTTAACAGGTTTTTTTCTTTAAAACGACAAGTTTTAATAAACGACCAAAACATAATTCCAAACTGAAATTTTACAAACGGGTACACGTCTTGCAGTAACAATTAGATTACACTACTTTATCAAATGTTCAAATTGTCTGCCATTGTTAGCTAGACAATATCCAAGCCTGTCCCTAAATTCTCGTAACAGGTTATCAAAAGTATTCCAACGAATCTCACGCATTTGATTTCTAATTTTTATTTTTAAGTGATCAATGTTTTCCGGCCTATCTTTATAAACTTTATTTTTTAAATCCCCCACAAATAAAAGTCCAAAGGATTTAAATCCGGAGACCTGGCAGGCCATTCAATAGCGCCCCTTCTCCCTATCCACCGATTTGGAAATTCTCGGTTCAGAAACTGACGCACCTGCAAACCAAAATGTGCGGGGGCACCATCTTGTTGGAACCAAATGTCTCTTCTATTTGGATATAGATTTCAACTGTGGAATGACATGTTCACGCAATAATTCCAAATAAAGTTCTGATGTAAGATTTCCCGCAATAAAAAATGGTCCGATAATATTATGACCTATGATACCTGCCCAGACATTCACTTTTTGTGGTCTTTGCGTGTGCTTCGGCCATCCATCGGGGATTACTGCAGACCAATATCTACAGTTATGTCTGTTGACAATACCATGAAGCATAAACGTAGCTTCATCAGAAAAGAGAATATTTTGAGAAAAATTACGCATTGCACCTCTCCATCATAATTTTCGCAGAACTCTGCACGTCTATCGAAATCATCCTCTGTAAGTTCCTGAACCAAATGAATCTTAAACGGACGAATTTTTCACTTCCAAATAAATTTTTGACAGACTGGTAAGTAACATTATGAACCAGTCCATATTGGCGAAGCGATTGAGTGGGATTCTCTTGAACATGCAGTAAAATATCTATTGCCGTATCACCCCCAGTAGCTGTTTTCGGTCGGCCTGATTTGGGTCTGTGATTTACACTTCCCGTTTCGTTAAATTTCTTAAGCAATTTACTTACAAACGATTGAGTAATTGCGGGTCGATTCGGATAAATATGATTAAATAAATCACACACTTCTGCTTGTGATCTCCGTATCCAATCATCATAAGTATCTCAATTTTCTCTTTTTCAGTTAAAGCCATCGTTCTACTAATTAAAATGACTACTGTTGTAATTAGAAATTTGACACAAAATGTCATTTAAGTCAACTGACATTAACAGATAAGTACCTGTATAGGCCGGAAAACATTGATCACTTAAAAATCAAAATTAGAAATCAAATGCGTGATCAGTTTGACAGATAAACACATAAAACTGTATACCATTGAAATTGGCTTGAAAAGATCTATTCGAATACATAAAAATATACAGGGGTTTCCATTTAAAAAACCTAAGTTGATACTATTTTTTGGCTTTCCCTGTATACTTTGGAAAGTGAAATTACATTTATCTGACGCCTTTTTTAAAATTGTGTTGCCAGCTAAATTTTCGTCGAAAAATTAAGAGCGGCTTGGAAGATATTTGCAATATTCCAGACTTTTTTGACACACTGTATACCAAAAAGTACGTGTGGGGTGCATTTGCACCCCGCTTGGTATTCTAAGGGTTAAAATTTTAACATTTGTTTCATTGAAACCTTAAGTTAAATTACCTATGTGTACCTTCTTATGCATAATTAGACCATCTTTAGGATATTGTTCTTATGTCTAGGGATTGGCTTCTCCTACAACTGTTAGCATTCTTGATTTCCTTCAGGGAAGGGCCATTCATTCTATTAACAATGCCATGCTTACAGGAAAGCCTCCTTCTCTTACCCACCGGCGAGCTGTAGGGAGTCTGTCACTTTTTATAGATATTTTTACGGCTTCTGCTTTAAGAAGTTGGCCAGTATAGTTCCACCCCTGACAGCTCCCAATAGACAATACGTAGTGTCATTTTTATGCATTCTTTTACAGTCTAGCTTGAGAGGCCCAGAACACTTTCTTAGTTCTTTTATCCCTGGAGTGTCCAGACTTTGGAACCTACTACCACCAGATGTTTTAAATTATTCTCCAAATCCCCAAGTATTTAGGTCTGGTGTCAATAGACTTCATCTTACCACACTTAAGACACCCAGGGTACGTTGATAATTAGGCCTTCGCCCTTCGTGGACTATCTCATGATAAAAAACAGCTGCAATATTTTATTTTGCACTTCAAATACACAAATAAAAATGTTGTGCATATCTACACATTTTGCTAGTGACCCATTAATTATCCGTAAAAGACTGGTTGACCTTTTTAATTGTTTATAAAAAATTTCTATTTTGCTTTACATTATACAATAAATAGATAGATAAATAAGATAAATATTTATTTGTTTATTTGTAATGATAAATAACCCAGGAACTATAAATTAATTTTTTTACCTGTAAACTACAGACCAGGGTAAACATTTACCCCACGGGATTTTTGCTCTTAAAATCGTTCTAAAAGCAGTAGTCTGACATAGGAGTACTAAATTTTTTTCGTTTTGTTATGCCCAAGAGAGTGATGAAGAGCAAATTCAATGTTATCAAGATTTAGTTAATTAAAAATTGATTTGAGTACTTATGTAAGTACTTACTTAAAAGCAGCCAAACCGTCATTTAGAGACAAAAATTTATTATAACTAGTTTTCTAAACAACCGATATTTAAATTTCAAACGGGATTTTAAAGAGAACACTAAGAAAAAATGTACCATCGTGATGTTTTGCTAAAAAAGTCTCTTTATTTGAATCCGATCAATGAAATCAAATAAATAACCATAAAATATTGGTTTTCAAGAATCTATTTTTTTTTCTCTCATGGAAAATATTTTTAAAAAATTAACATATATAAAAATATTCCAAAGTACAGTTACGATTTTACTTATTATTATTTACTTATTAAAATTTACTCGGGGTAGATATCTACCCCGGTTTGTAGTTCTAGGGATAATTATTAAGAGGTAAAAGAGACCAAAAATTTAACATTTATTTACAGTGACTTTGGTGACCATGAACAAATATTATCAACATGATGCTTATATTATCGTAATAATCATTCAAATAATGACAAATCTACTCCGCGTTTCCCGACAATCCCGATCAGAGGAAACGCTTGAATAAATTGGTATCGTTTACACAAATCTCCCCTGAAACTTTTTTGTCGGTTCGCGATCGGCGGAGACGCTGCACGGTGTCTTTGAAGCCAAAACATCAAAGGTTTATATGCAAGTGACCTAACTCATATATTGTATATTCTTTAAACTATGCATTTACTTTATCTGCAGTCATCTTTCGCCGGCACTGTCTAATCCAAACCAATACGCAATCGTTTTGATTGCTGATTATTAACTTTTTATAAATTTCATGCAGTAAACAAAATATTCGCGATTACATTATTCTAAATAATACCACTTTAAAATTGCGATTTCTAACAATGCATATTATACCGTAAATGATGAATTGTATCTTTGCGCCCTAGTTGTGAAACACTGCATTGTTAAAATGTATTCGCTTTTAACGTTTTTAATAAAATCGCTGTAAACGGGTGTGCGATAAAAAAGTATTTGTTTGTCGAAAAACGAGAAATAATGTAAAAAATATGAAAAAATAACAGTCGCTAATTATATTGGCATGTATAGAGGGTGTCACGAAATTAGCCTGCAATATTTATGAGCTGTATTGTTCACATTAAAATAGGACAGTTTCCATAAATATATACGTGAGAAATCGGTTTTAAGCCGGCTTAAGTTCCCTAAAAAAGGGATTCCAAAGATGGCTTTTGTTCGATACTTTTAAAAATGTTAAGGATAGATTATGCATAATATTGCATTTTTTGGAATTATCAAATGTTTTATATACAGGGTTCCCCATAATAGACTACTCATTTTAATTGCTCAGTAAAATTGTTAAAACTAAATAAAAATAACATTTTATTACAGTTAATTACAATTTACTCTTTGGGATTTACTATAACATACGACCTATCCAAACTTTTAAAAATTACGTCTTTTAAGTAAGTACCATTAATTTCAATGCACTTTTCAAGATTTGACAAGACATGATTTATGACACGATGAAGGAAAACCTGATCTATTCATCGGACCTCTTTAGGAATTCGGACTTTAAGATATTGGATGATTTCTGGACGAGTTGCAAAAACCTTTGACTTTAAATAGCCCCACAGAAAAAGGTCGGGTGCAGTTAAGTCCGGGGACCTTTAAATTAACTTTAATTTAAATACCCAAATAGTGAAATGAGTCCGCCATTAAACACTTCTACTCTTTTAGAGTTTAAGAGGTATTTATTGTGGCTTCATCTTCTATTAAGTTACTCTTTATGTTTTCACGCAAAAAATTTGTTGTTAAACTGAATAATCCATGAGAATTAAAACTAAACATTAAATTTTGTGTTCAAACGTAATGATGCTTTATTAGAAAAATTACCTTTTACGAAAATACATTTTTCCTAGTTTTGTGACAGGTACCTACTCGATTAAAAATATGTTGATTCAAATCCCAGTCCATAGAAGAAAATATTATAAAAAAAACCTACTGACTTGCCTCATAAAGAATTTATTTCAATATCAAAATAGGTAGTCTATTATGGGGAACCCTGTATAATAGGTTTGTCAACATAGTTCATTTGTTTTAGATCGTACAGGGTGACCCATTTATTAAGGATCTATTCCGTTTCTTGGAAACTATAAATTATACGAGAAAAAGTTTGTTATAAAACTTATTTATAGTATATAAAAGTATCTTTAATTTAATAATATTTTTAGGTTTGTTTCGTTTTTGTATTCACGGTGTGGAGACAAGGAAAGTTTTTTTTTAAGAAATACCTTCCATTTAAATACATTTTTGTATAACCCATTAAAAGATAAATTTAACGATATGTATGACCATGGATCTGTGATGCACCGTTTCGAACCTATTAGCGATTATCCATTTAAGGTTTTCTGTCCTTATTTTTATTTTTTGTTATAGGATAGTGGTTTTGATTATTTAATGTTACAACTTAACATTCTGTAAATAACTACGCAGTGTTGCCAAGTGTCCTCCTTTCGGGAGGACAGTCCTCCTTTCAAAGGTTAATTTCTCCTTTCTCCTTCTTTTACCAAATGTCCTCCTTTCTCATCACTTTTAAAAAGTAGAACAAATAAAATTACTTTTCTTCTGTAATCTGTAGGTTACATATACCCTTGTTTATTAAATGTATAAACAAGGCCTATATACATTCTTAAAAAAATTGTTATTAATTTAAGTTCACAAAAAATTGTTTTCGCTTTGCAGACGGACGCATCAAATAAAAAAAATAGATTTTTTTTTCCTATTTGCGTACAATATTTTGATAAAACTGGGATTTAAAACGTTATTCTTGATTTTGTAGAAAATAACGATGAAAGTAGCGCAAATATGTTTAAAATGGTACAAAATTTATATTAAACTTTAATACAAATTCAAATTACGGAAAACACAATTCATTATTTAAATTTATGACAGATAAAAATAAAAATATTTTTAAGGCTAACTGTCATGGGCATTTAATTCATAATAGTTTAAAAAAATCTCGCTAATTTAGATGTTGAAAACATAATATTAAAAATATATGCTCACTTTTCAAATTCGGCAAAACGTAGGGAAAATTTTGCAGAATTTTGTGATTTCACAGAAACCGAATTCAAAGAAATTTTACGACATATAACAACTCGATGGCTGTCAATGGCACCTGCTATCGACAGAATACTGTTATTGTGGGACGCTCTAAAATCCTATTTCTTATCATCAGAAGAATATATACCTAAGGTGTGAAAATCCGCTCTTTTAATCTCCGATACTGGAATTTTTGAAAAAGTTTTCATATGTTTAATTTTTTTATCCCATATTCTTAAGATATTTCAAGAAATTGTCTTAAAACTGGAATCAAATCAAACGACTGTTCTGAATATATTTGAAATAATGGAGTCATTTAAAAAAAAAACTTTCAGATAGATCCAACAAATTTTTTTTTGGATTTAAAGTTATGGAATACTAAAACATTTACCTGAACAAGAACGTAAAAATATGGAGTTCGATTTTATTCACTTCCTACAAACTTCTGTCAATTATTTTAAAAGTAGATGTGACCTTGATCTAAATTCCACGTCATTTTTATTAAGTAAAATGTCACTTAAAGAAAGATGTTTATAATTAGTCGGTTTGAATTACAGAATGCACCAAAAGGCTTATATTGTGACAATTTATTTGATGAATGTGAAGCATTTAGTCAAGTTTTTAGTAGATTGAACACAGCGGATCCTGATTTTTTAACTCTTGATACTGCTGCTAAGTATGTAAATATTTTTAATGAATGCCCAAACACTAATAATATCTTTAAAGTGGCATCATATGTTTTAAGTATGCCTTCCAGTTCAGCGTTTCCAGAAAGGGTCTTTTCTGTTATGAACACTAAATGGCGAGAAGAAAGAAACAAGGCGTCAAAAGAACTTATTAAAAGCGAGCTGATAGTTTTCTTTAATTAACCGGAAAAATGTGTTGAATTTTATAAAAAAATAAAACAAAATGAAAAATTGTTATCGTCAGCCAGATCAGAAAAAAAGTATAAATTTTTATTTTCCTAGTCACACTTTTAATTCTAATGAATTAACATTTATTAGAAATGTGAATGTTTATTTATTTTTAGAGTAAAATTTTGGTTTGTTTTGTTATCCTAAAAATAAAATGTTTATTTTCTTTGTTATTTCTCGTTAATAATTTAATTCAACCCCACCCGTCGTTCAACCCGTTTTTTTGTTCATCGGTTTTTCTATCCTGATATAAGGTTTTCAACAGTTTGCTTAAACGCGATAGTTATCGGGTAAAGGTGATTTCAACAAAGCGTATTTAATTCAATAAGGTCAATTTAAACAAATTAATAATGAAATGGCGAATGCGCGCCCAAAAATGTGCCTTTATATAAATGTCCTCCTTTTCTTTAAAATCTTTGGCAACCCTAGTTGCCAAGGTTCACACACTTTTTGCATTTTTTTCAGATGTATTGTATTGTATTTTGAAATAGCCACTTTAATTGCAATTTTAATGATATAACATATTATAGGTCCCTGACTTACAGTTTTGGCTTAATTGGAAATTATCTTTCAGTAATGCAATATTTTTTTCTTGTAAATAGTGCTGGTAAACAAAAAAAAATGTTAATATTAAAAAAATTTGGCATAATTATGCAAAGTCTGTTTTTAATATAACTTTGCAACAACACCCTAACACGGTTTGGACCTCGTTGATAAGAAACTAATTAACAGTATCATATCTAAATCATTTAAATCTTATAACCAATTGAAACCTATACAATGTTATATCATTGGAATTGCAATTAAAGTGGCTATTTAAAAATACAATAACATACAGGGTGTCTCATTTACATAAAAATGCGAAAAGAACAGCTCGCAAATCTTGGCAACACTGCATAGTTTTTTATAGAATTTTTAATTGTAATATTAAATAATCAAAACCACTAACATATAACAAAGAATACACGTAAAAATTATTAAGTCAATCAGCGTCGTAGCGGTCACAAAATTAAATAGCGGTTACAAAATTAAATCCATTCAGAAGATAATTGCTAAGGAGTTCTAAACGGTGCATTACATATTATATACATGGTCATATATACATATCGTTGGATTTGTCCTTACAAGGGCTATTTAAAAATGTAATAAAATATAGGGTGTTTTATAAAAAAACCTTAACTTTGTTCGCCACCCTGTAAATAAAAATGCAACTTACCCGAAAACATAAAATTAAGGATATTGTTACTACAAACAAGTTTTATGAAAAACTTTTTCTCATATAACTTATAATTTCCAAGAAAAGATATAGTCGCTTAATAATCGGACCACCCTGTACAAATATTTAATCAGATTTAAAATTTTAGTATACCGACGCATTGTAATTTAAAAATTTCGTCCACTTTTAAACACCAGGGTACCGGTCATTTGTACCCTTTTAGAGAAGGTCATTCTCAGTATTGTTCGTTTGTTCGTTATAGAGCAGGGGACAGAGTGCATACTTAAATTTTAAGAAACCAATTTACCCATTAGGAAGGCAATAAAGATTTAGGCGTTATCTTGCCTGATGTCGTGTTGTGTGTACTGTGAAATTGGACGTATATATTTTCTTTTAAATACATATATAAGCTTCAAATTTAAGTGAAGAAAAGTTCATGGTCAATTAGTTTTCACTTTGTTAATGATTACTTTGATTTGATTATAGCCCTTCAAATTGGTGAGTTTTTTAAAGTATTTTAGACGTTAAAATACCCTGCAGTTAATTAAACGCATTGTATGAATCATAAATTTTTAATTGGTTTTTAAAATGTTGTTACATACCTAAAGTTTTGTTTTACATAGCTTTGAAAAGCAAATCACGTAGATGACGTCCCCCATTCTCGATACATTGAGTAAACCGATTCCTGGCGCTTCTCATGACTCTTTCAAGCATAGCAGGCGTTATGTTGGCAATTTCTTCCTGGATGTTGTTTTTTAAATCTTGACGGGTTCTTGGACGATTCACATAAACACGGGATTTCAAAAAACCCCATAGAAAAAAATCACAAGCGAATAAATCGGGAGATCGTGCCAGCCATTGCAAATCGCCCCTGATCAAAAAAGGAAGTTATGCTGCCGCGCCAGGAATTGGTTTACTCAATGTATCGAGAATGGGGGACGTCACCTACGTGATTTGCTCGTCAAAGCTTCTCAGCCTTAGGTATGTACTAACATTGTAAAAACCAAATTAAAACTTTCTGATTCATACAATGCGTTTTATTGAGTTTTGAAAAAAGGAAGTTATGCTGCCGCACCCTGTATAAAGACATGATAAAGTAATACTACAAATAAAAATGTTATATTTAAATTAGGAAAATTTGTAAATATCCGGAAAAAATACAGACAGTTCTAATTTATTAAGTGTAGAGAACTAGGTACCTACTAGCACTTAGAGCTCATTCTAAAACAGTCTTTCTCAAAGTGGGCGATAACGCCCCCTTGTGGGCGCTGAAGGCCTAGAGGGGGGCGGTAACGGACCCAGAAAAAATTGGGGGGCGCTGATGTGATTTTGGGGGGCGATGTGTGATTTAAAACTTCAGCTACTTCATATTTTAAAATTCACTGAAATTAAAATAATTTTACTAAACAACATCCATTTATTAGTTCATATTTTCATCCTATTTCATTGTATAAATATAAATTAAAAATATATTTAATATTTAATATTTTTAATGCGTTTACAACGCTATTTATATCTTAAGATATTTAGTAATAGGTATCAAACACTAAAAGATACGGGCCAACGAATAGTTCAAAGCACACTAAACTTTAACCTATCGATTGACCGGTTAATACTCGAGAGGTACTGAAAGGGGTGGAGCGAAACTCATTGCCTAAGTAAAGGGCATGAATAAGTATTCAATTGTCACGCGCGACTCATACGAGTTAACTAATTATTTCGATTGACTGGTTAAGGTATTTAAACACTCTTTCGAAGAGAGTACTGAAATTAAAAGGATGGAGCGAAACTCATTTGCCTACCTAAAGTGCTATTAATAAAGTGGAGTGGGTGACAATTGTCAACCGGTTTTGACTAACGTAGGGTTAAAATTTGTAATGAAGGATATTTAAAATAACTCTTAAATTGAAATTTTTAAAAAAATAATTGATTTGGTCTAACCAAAGTCTATTTCTTATTTTTTTGTTCAACGTATAGACTAACGCGGGTTTTTCATGTACCTAATCAGTAAAATTAAGAAAAATATAATTAAAATCTAGAAGGAATTTTGATATAAGTGTACGTTCGCAACAAATATTGTACGATTTATTTAGCAATCCTGTATTTTAGTCCGTCAACGTTATGTCCGTGTTTGAGTGCAGGTGTCAAATACACAGCGTCGTCTTCTGGCACTGACGTGACTAGAGGTGTCGTCGCCAAAATTGTTTAAGAGAACGAATATTGATTCGATAATTAATTCTGGTATTTTATGACGGCAAATCGGTCGTTTTGTGCGACTCGATTTGTCTCCATTCAAGTGTTTGGAACATTATATATCGGTTCAGTTTTTGGATATATTTGACATAAAGAACTTTTTTGTTTTAACTATTTTTTGAACAAAGACTTAATTTGGAGGTACATTTGTAGGTTTTAGTAATTATAGTTTTTGAAAGTTTTATTCCAAATATATTTTCGAGTATATTTTTTAAAATAATAATTATACCAAAATGAAATAAATGTAAATATTTTTTTTATTTAAGATAACTATCACCGACCGGCATCATAATAAAGTGAATCGGTTGCGAACGAATCTTTTTAAATGAATGAATAAAATGAATTGATTCAGTAAAAAGATTCGAACTTCACACCTCTAGACGTGACGTTCCGCCGCATGCACGCATTGCACTCGCCCGCGTGTGGCTTAGAATAAATATAGGTTTAATTTAAACTCCAGGCGAGACTTACATGTTATTGAGATTTTTAGGGTAAAAAAAATGGGGGGCGCTACAAAACAACTGATTGCCAAAGTGGGCGTTAGACCAAATAAGTTTGGGAACCTCATCTGTTCTAAAAGAATGTGGAAAAGGTTGTTGGACCCAGTATACCTAATCCTCAATTTATTTAAAATATTTATTTGATTTTTGTGAAAATTATTGCTGCAAAGCAGATAAAAATGTTTCAGAAAGATATTTATGTTTGGGTATATGTTTAACATATTTTTAAAATAGTTATTATTGGGAAAGTATTTTGAGATCAAGTAATGTAAAAACACATATTAATACTACCTTAATTATTTTAAACACAGGTTTAAACTTTTGGATATCACCCTAGAAAAAACATTTTTAAATTTAATGTCGTTATAAATATTTATAAAAAAATATTACTTCCGCCATTTAGTTACTCCATAATATCGTATTTATTTTTGTCGTTAAAGGTTGAGGTTAAAAAGAAAGCGTGACTATTCGCGTGCAATACCGCATTTATTTAGACCAAACAAAAGTAAATGCCCACCCAATAGGTTATTTTTCGTCGTTTAAGTAATGTTTTTGAATATGGTGCTTGCTTACTAAAAATTACTTAAAGTATAAATTAAGAGATTAATAACAATAATTATAAATTCTAAATTATTGTCACACGCCTGGCTTGTTTGTTCTTAAAATAGATTCGACACGGTTCTATTACCGGTAAACGTATTGTAAACTGTAACTGCCTCCTACTGTCTATCGGACCGACATTCTTTCGTTTTACACAGAATATTTTTGTTACATTATTAGTCAGTTGTAACTAGAATATAAATTAATATAACTTACTTCTTTATTTAAAGTAAATTGTCCACAAAGTTCAGTGTGCTTATCTTGTGAACCCTCCTTATCAGTATTTTAGTTGAATAAAAATAAAATATTTTTAAAACTGTGGATTAAGTTTAAGTGATTGTTTTACTTATATTTTCACAGAAAACAATTTTACTAAAAATATCTAAGGTATTTATATTATTTTTACTGTTTTTAGTTTTGTTAACAAAATCCATTATAACTGTATACATTTTTTGATTTAAAAATAATACAGAACAATGCAGAATAGATTTTGATTAGGTGTTTTAAATTAAACATCCATGCTTTTCCACTATTAACACGTGTGCTAAGATAACGCTGAATTATGAATGAGACTGTCACAACTGTTTGGGCAATTTTTTAACTACATTAAAAATTAGCGGGATGTATTATATGTCTGTCCTATTAAGTAACCATGGTTACTGACTTTTTGAACGACACTGATACAACTGTTTAAGCAAAATCTTAACTACATTAAAACATACGCAATGTATCATAATCTGCCTGTCCAAGTAAGTAACCATGATTACTAAATTTTTAAACCAATAAAATACATTTTTTGTTGTTATAACTATGGTGACTGATTTTTTGAATCAATGAACTACATTTTTGTTGTAATTATGGTTACTGACTTTTTGAACCAATGCAATACTACATTTTTTGTTCAGGTGTTTTTCTCAATTTTAACTTTTATTTAAATTTATTTTTACTTTAAGAATTTCTAGACCATTTATAGAGAATATTTACATTTGTCTTACGCAAGCGCAGAAACACAAAAATTTCATTGGGTTCGTAATAATCATTTTTTTTGTTTTGACAAGGTTTTGACTGTTTTTTTTGTGCTATGTTTGTTATAATTTAATAAATAAAATAATTAATAAAGATGTCCGTATTGTCCGTTACGTAAATCGGGTTGAAGGTTAAAGTTGACAGCTCGGTATAGGCGAATTTTAAGTTTGGTTACACTGCTCGCGCATGCTCATTTTCATTATTATTTAATATAACTTTAAGAAGATAAAAGTTGGCCAACTTCATAAATAAAAGTTAAAGTTTTCTTAAAGTGTGTATAAACCCGCTTATATATTGGTGTGCAATGATCTTTCACTAAAGTTAAATTAAATTTAAAGTTGTCTGCATAAACCAGCTTTTATAGGCTCTGTTAGTTGTTTATTCTTTGGCTGTGTTACAGGACAGTGACTTTATCACATATCATACCAGGGCCCGCTTTAGGGGCGGCCAACCCGGGCATTTGCTGGAGCGGCATTTATATCGATAAAATATAAAACAAGCTACAAGTAAATAATAAATAAAGCCGCCTTTGGGAGCCCGTAATTTAATTTTTAATTTTTTACCAATTAGGCTTTTACCATTTTCTTTGTAAACAATAAAATCTTAGTTATGAATTTATAAAAAGCTTTAAAATACTCGCGTCTAGAGATACCCCGGATATTTTGGCTCACGAACTTCTTGACAGTATAGGCGCCTGTCTAATCTAACGATTTTGTTATAACCTAAAAAATTAAATTTTAATGTGTAAAGTAATAATTTGGGTCTTTCTAAATACGTCCTCGCATTCTCACGTCTGAAATATAATTGGGGAAAATAAAAAGCCGCTTTGCTACCCAGAACTAACCATGACCGACTAGAACTTAGGGCTTTTGAATTTGTCTAAATTATCCCACTACCTAAGTTATAATTTTTTTTAAAGTGTAATTATATATTCCCCGGGTTTTTTCTAATACGTTGTTAAAATTTTGTTAACTTCTTTGTAGGGATAATTTAGACTAATTCAAAAGCCTTAAGTTCCAGTGGGTCATGGTTAGTTCTGGTTAGCAAAGCGGCTTTTTAGTTTTCCCAATTATATTTCAGATATGAAAATGCGGGGACGTATTAAAAAAGACCCCAAATTATTGCATTAAAATGTTATTATTTCGCAGAGACCCAGCATAATAAGGCATGTTTCATTTGTCAACACTGTCAAGAAGCTCGTGAGCCAAAATATCCGGGGTATCTCTAGACGCGAGTCTTTAAAATCGATCTTCGGCGCCGTCTTTGTTACGCCGAATTGTGCCAAATACGCAAAAATTCCTATACTTCAAGTCCAAAATTTCTGTCAATGACGCATCGCTCGCTTTTAGAGTGCCCCGGGTTGTGTGGGGTCAGGGGAATCAATTCCAGTGGCGTATGCATTTTAGAAAATAAATGATAAAATTTCGTCAAAACATAAAAATATTTTTTACAAGCAAAAGTTATTTTCTCACATTTTCATCAACCCTTTAAATTAGTAACAAGCCTATATTATTTTGGTATTATTCGGATTAATGAAAAATGTAATTTTTTTGCTTAATTTTGCACACCTCCTATTTTGAGGTCATAGAACACAAATTTGAGTTTTTTTAGCGATTTTTCAACGTTTTTCCAAAAAAAAAAAATTTTTTACTTTAATTTTACCTTCTCTGATTTTATTTTGCTACATAAAAAACAATAATAAAATTTTAGTCTTAACATAAATTAAAAAAGATGTAAAAGCAGAACGATAGACAATCCAAGTTACACCGACTTGCCAATTTACCACCGATCTTGCAATTTCAATATTAAATACTTTTATTCATACTATTATTATATTCACACGCATTGCTTCATCAAAAATATCCACTATATAAGGAACACGAAAGCTCTGAAATCATCAGCTTGTAGAATCCAATAACTATTTCGGGTCTTTCGTGTTCCATATTTAGGATTTCCATATCGAGAATATTTTTGATCAAACATTGCGGGTCGAGCGAAGCAAGTTTCGCATACCTTATAAAAAATGTCATAAAGAAAACTATTACAACCTGGTAACAGGTCAACATTTTTAGAATTTCGAGTTGAATTCGGACGTAAACGTTTTACCTACTTTTTATTGAAAATTAAGGTTTTTTTCCTTACTTTTTAAGTGTTTTTTTTTAATATTAACATAGTATTAGTTTTTTAAATATGTTTTCGTGCAAATGACAGAATTTAAAGGAATATGTCGTAAAATGGAATTAAACAATTCAATTATTATTATTTTTTAAATACTATAAGAGGCAGCCAAAAAAATAGCTTCTGATTCATGTTTAACAATCGAAAAGTAAAAAGTGTGCAAAAAAATAGCGAAAAAATCGCATTTTCTAGTATCCGAATAATTACTAATATTGATTTTTTTCCTTTAAAAACTCTGAATACCGTACGCGAAAAAACTTTTGTTAAAGTTGCACACATCTCTGCAGCATCCAAAGTGGTTAGTTCTGGATTTCGTTCCCGAATCCCATGGTAAACATTTTTAACCATTATTCGTTCTTTTAACGTTAACTGAGTTTTTTTTTGTAGACGGATAACTAGTTAAAAGTTGGTTAATATTCATAGTTTACAGAATTAAAAGCACTTAACAACACTAAATCTTTATATACAATTATATACACTAAATAAGATAAACTATTATAAAATTGGCACAAAACAATAGCTATATCTTGTATTGAGTCGCTTACTTGGGAAGTCCATGAGATTAACTAGAAAAGAAATTACTTCAAACTTCCAAAATTTAAGTTTGAAGATTATTCTAAGTTATCCTCCTCAATATCATATACTACAATTGTTAAATTTATATATTTGAAAATACCCTATAGCAATTAAAATTTAAACTTACAAAATCTGCCCATAATCAATAATAACTAAATAAAATCATCGAACATCCCGAAAACCCTGTCGATACGCTTATTTTCAAGTCTCTTCAAGTTGTAAACTAAGGAATGTGTGTTGCCACTTTTATTGTCTTCTCGATAACAATGATTTCAATACATATTGGCGTGCTATTTTAAGTGCGATCGCTGGCTGGTAACTTATTTTCGCGAATTATGACAACGTGGCGATGAAACTTTTGGCCGGTTCACTGTTATTTGAGCGGAAAAGTATATCATAGGCTTAAAAATCATTTACTAGTGTTAGATTTTTATTCAGCCACTTCGTCGGTTGGGTGGCCGGTATTAAATGAGTCACTGACAGAAATTTTGGACTTTAGGTATAGCTAAAAAACTTCTTATTTGAGTCCAAAAGCATATATGTTAACTTAAAATTTTTTTCCACTATTATTATATGTACTTTCTTTTGTAATTTAATACCCCCTTATTCCCTTTACCTCCAAATCAATTTCTGGGGCGGAAATTCTAATTTTTGCCCAGGATGGCTGAAAAACTAAAGCGGGCTCTGATCATACAGATAAAACTTATGAAGTTTTTTTATTACTTTTAAAATCAATGAATTCATATTTAAATCTCTTAAGACGTGCTAACTATACACATCGAAATAACGGAGTTAAACATTATTCAAATACATTGTTCTGTCGTTTAGGACATATAATCATTCTCGCCATGAGACTTAAAAATTGTATGCTAACTTTAAACATAGACCTTTACCCCACGTGATAACCCATGTGTGATGCTTTGTTAATTTTTGTGCACTTGAAAGGCTATCTTTTAGTTATCTTTGTCTATTTTTAGATAGTATGGCTATCTTCTGAATATTTCGAATATCGTAGGAATGTTTTCACCTTTAGAGTTTTTAACTATCATTTGAAGTATATTTTTTTAATAGCAGCTTCAAGGGTTTTGCTTAGAGTTAGCACTTTGTTTCTTGCTGTGTACCGAATTAGCCTTTGTTTGTTTACCTGAAAACTTTCACACAAAAATAACTTAAATACAACTTTAAATGTAATATTAGCGCAACTGCATGATTTTTTATCGAATTTGAAGCACAAAGTAATGCCAGACTCAAATTTTAATTAAATTTTATTTAAAAAAACCATATGATGCGTGCTTTTTGAAAGACGCTGTATAAGAAAAGGGACAAATAAAAAAGAAAAAATATTTTAATAATTTAAAAATATTTTAGTTTCTCTTCACAAATGATTTTTTGTTGTAATATAAACATATATTATTTTCAAAAAAAAAATAAAAAAGATGGTACAAAAGGTAAAAATAAAAAAAACATTTAGTATTACAACCAAAAATGTATCATTTTTAATATTTAGCATAGCATAAATTTTAAACAAACTTTCAAATATCTTGTAATTTTTAATTCATATAAAAGTTATTATAATTATTGGTAAATTTTTAAATCTTTTATTTTTTTAAATATTTTGAAAAGGTTTAACAAAAAACCTTTAAGTAGGTTTGCGAATTCACGGGGGTCAATTGGCTATGCATGCACCTGGCGAGAATCTTAGATATGATTCTTTAAATAATTTAAGCCACAATAACAATATGGAAAAACATATCAAAAAAATTGAATTTTAATTAAAGTAAAAAAAAATCTGTTGATAATGGTGCGACGAGTTGACCGAAAGTTAGATTTAAAAGTTAGTTAAAGTTCTCCACTACCAGAAAGTGTTTTTAGTTTTATAAAAAAATTCAAAAACACCTACTATAATCTTACCAAATATTCAAATTAAAACTGTTTAAGCACTACAATTAATTGACTATCCTTAATCTCAAGCAATATTCTAAATTTTGGTAACGAAAATCTTCGTATTTTTTAGCCTGTATCTAAAAAGCATTTTTCATTCAAAACTTACCCAAAAAGTGTTTTTTATCTTTGGTTTTTATGTTCTAAGTATCTACCTATTTCATACAAAAAAATCTTAATTAGCCTTTACCCATATATTTTAATATTTATTAACCTTGTAAAATTGAAAAAAATAATTTTAGTAAATTAAATTGCCTAGATAAATTTTCTTATTGTAGAATCGCCCTGTACCTTTTTCTTTAATTTAGATACCATCAGAATTATAGGGGTGAAATTTTGTTTAAAAAATAAGTCAATAGTGTTGATGGTCCAAACCTGAATTAAAAATAAACCTACTGTCTTAAACATAATACAAATAAAAAAAGCTTATACCAGTTGTGAATAATATAGTATAATCTAGTATATTATACAGTTCTTTGCTAATTATTTTGTTGCAGAGCCTGAAAATTCGGAATCTATTATTCTCCAAGAAGTTATTAAAAATACTAGCACAATGGCTTCAGGTAAGTTATGTTTACAATAATAAAAGTCTTTGTTTTGGAAAATAATACGCTCAAATTGGGCATCTAACCTAGTTTTGATATGAGACGAGATAAGCCATTCTCTCGTCTAACTTCGTTGATTCGAGAGAAAATGGGTCTTTCCTTCTGGTAAGAATACTTATCTTCAAAAACCATATTTTTTATTTTTCTTTAATAAAAAATATTTATAATATATATATATATATATATATATATATATATATATATATTATATATATATATATATATATATATATATATATATATATATATATATATATATATATATATATATATATATATATATATATATATATATATATATATATATATATATATATATATATATATATATATATATATATATATATATATATATATATATATATATATATATATATATATATATATATATATATATCAAAGATAATACTACTACGGATAAGATGAACCATTCAATGCTATATTTTTGATACCCCTAATGGACTTTGGCTAACGCGAGCCGATGTCCATCGAGAGATTTTCGCGCTATCCTTGAACGAAAGTTAAACAGTGTTGCCGGCAGGCCTTTACTATTGGCGTGATGAAACGCGACTAGAAAATACACATACCGTTTAGCCGCCCGCTTTCGCTACTTCGTGTTACGAATAAGGTACAAGCGACAGACATTGGCAATGTCGCACGGTTTGTTTCGCTGGGGCAGAGGTTACCGACTTAATTTTATTCGCATTTACGGAAGCATTGATATCTCCGAACTGATTCAAAACGCCCCATTTAAATGAACTCATTCTATTCGTATAGTATTTTATTATATATATATATATATATATATATATATATATATATATATATATATATATATATATATATATATATATATATATATATATATATATATATATATAAAGTAGTTCTTAAAATTAAAACTTAATAACTTATATATTTCCATATATTTTAGGTAACCTACACAGTTATTTTTTATTTTCCAAAAGCGTTGAGTTAAAATAAGCACATGATGTGTTTCAAATTTATAGAATTTTAAATTTAAACCAAACATGTTAATTATTGTAAAACCACATTACTTTAAAAACTTAATAAAAGCTAGCAAGCTTAAAGAAAAGAGCAATACTCTAGATACCGGTTGGCACGAAAGAATTGAGCGATACGTTATAGACAAGGAAGTTTAAAGGTGTATGAAAGCCCAATACTGTAGAACAAAATTGTCCAGGCGTGCAGGGCAGCGGGAATAGGGGGATTGGCCCCGCGGAGTTTGCGCAATGAATAGTAGGTCAGAGCCGGACTTCCATAATTCTTTGTTTTTTATAAAGTTGATATCATCAAATGTCAAATTCAAGCATTCACTGTCTTTTTTATTTTTTGCACAAAATTGTTGGTTATTAAACGATACCAAAGATGATAATATAATATGGAAAGAAGCCTTCTATTTAAATGGTCGATATTTTTGTATTTTTACCAAAAATCTTTGTAAATAAATAAAAACACGATTTTTTAAAATAAATTTCAAACATTGTGTGATAGTTTCATGTACTTATCACTAATTTTGGGATAAAAGAAGGGCAAGATAGTGTAAATGAGTTTAACCTAATCCTAAGATTCTGGTTGTACATTAAAAAGTGAAAATTTTTATAACTACTTTTTAGGCATATACTTTTCACTAATAACAAACATTCATGAGACAGAATAACAGTGGTTAATATACCCTAATACAGGGTGTTTCGTTTTTTAAAAAAAAATATATATTATTTCCGATATTTCTATTTTTCGATCGTCAGTTGTTTTTCTAAATTTCATAACTAAAATCTTCATAGAAAATCAAAAATCTTTTGCATAAACATCTTTCTTGTATTCCTCTAAATAATACCTTTAAAAGCAAGCCAAATTATATGGAAAAACCCTGTACATTTGCGCTGGTATCGACCATTTTTTTGTCAAACTTGTAGTGCAGTTTTTAACATATCTTTGTTACTCTTTATCGAAACCTTCTCTTTAGAAAATCTGCAAATCTCTTTTGACTAGTACTGGCATTTAGTTTTTGACAGAAAACAAAAATCATTCGCTGAAATCAACGCCAACTAAGACGATATTATTTTTTGAAATAAGTAAGGTTATGAGCGTAAAAAGTATACCGTGTTACACATTGTTAAAATCAGAATAGGGAGCACTATTAATCTAAGTAAAAATTCAATAAGGCATATTCAGAAAGGGTTGCCGGGCTGCAGCCCTCCCATGCAGGCAAAATATTTTCTTTATTTAGTTTTTTTTTAATAACCTCCTATTTTTGTTTTTCTTTATTGCTCAAGCTTATGTACCCTAGGTTTCACACTTAGGTTTATAGATTTGTCGTTCACTAATTATTTTATCTCAATATTTGTAAAAATATGTAAAGCTATTTTTGGAATAATATGGTGTTATATGGATAGACCCCCCCGCCCAGACTTAAATATTGGCTACTATTTGAACAGAAAATTACTACTTTTACGATTTGCGACTATTTAAAACAATAAACAGATACCTTGGGAAGAAAAAGAAAATTTTAATATCACTGCTGGGAAATTTTATTTTAAAAGGTTGATAACACTGGGTTTTAGTTTATTCCACGCACAACCTGCTGATTGATATCTTGGCTCTATGTTTTACCCGTGTAGTTGCTGTTCCATGAAATTTTATCTCGATATGCACTAAGGGTCTTAGGCTTTTCAGTTTCTTCAGTGAAAAGGTCAGTTGTTATTTTTTGGGGTTTTATTGTCAGTCCCTCTATGTTTAGAGATGTCTTTGTGAATGCAAAGGTACCTTTATTTTATCTTTGACTACGATAACAATATCATCGTAAGATTTTATCTAGTAGACCTACCATAGTCACAGGCCAACGAAACGGTGACAAGACCATCTTGCAGGTATCTTAAATGGTTGCTAAAGCTACTTCCCTAAGATCTAGCCATTTTGAAAATAACCAGTATAAATCATGTTGAATTGAATCCTTTCAGATGGTGAACCTAACCCTTTTTTATTCTGTGTGGTGAACGTGTAAGCTATGACTGAAGGGTAAACCTGTGGATCAAAAATGCATGCATTGTTTCACCGTCTTTAGCTAGACGTATGATCCATTATTTGTCCTACTGTACGGTAGTGCTAGCAAAAGGTTCTTTAATATAAATTTAAAGAATAATACTTTTTTTTTCAAAAGTAAGCCACTGTCATTTTTAATTTAGCAACTATCAAGTTAAAATGCATTTAAATTAGCTAAATTACAACTGAAACTGTCTGATTTATAGTAGAAAAAGTTATTACGTAAAATTAGAAAAAAATAGTATTTTACATTTAAAAAATATAACTTCTCTTTGACACTGTTTTTGTTGCTGATTTTAGTAAAATAAAATCTATTTTGGTTTTAATAATACTGTAGTAATTTAAACTGAGCTTAAACATTGATAGCTAAACATCTGTCACTCGTTGTGAATATAAGTGGCATTTTCAAAATCCAAACTATTTTGATTTTATTTAATTCAGTAATCGTAAAGTTGCATCAGGTAACAATTAAAACAATTAAACTGTTTTGTCTTGATTTTTATTTCATAAATAGTTTTTATGTAAATCATTTCCCTACATTGATTTTTAATTTATTTTTATAAAAGTTGTGGTCATTTCAATTACCATCACTAAAAAATAGTTTTTGGACGACACCGTTTCTTAGAACCTTTTTTGTAAATATTTTTTTTTTAAATTTATGTTTAACTATTTTTGGTCAGGTGTATCCACGTTTATAATAGTAATTTTGAGGTAATTTTATTTCTTAGTATTAAAAGCTGAGGATCTGATTGGCTGTTAGATTTTAACCATCCCAACGCAAGGTCTTGAGAATTAAGAATACCTAGGAGTACGATTAAGAAGCGGGATAAACCAGGAGTTTATCTTGGAGCTAGAAAAACGAAGAGACGGTCAAAAACATGATTTTGGCAATATCTCTGTACATACAATACTGCTTAATCCATATAAACAAAAGATAATAAATTAAGTAGTGTAAACTTGAATACTAATGTAAAAAGTTATATACATATTTTTCATAGGTCAAATATTAAAGGAGATATAAAGAAAACTTTACAACCAAAAATAGCAATATACTTTATCTTTTAATTGTGTTTTAGATCTCGTTGCTCCTATCGTAATAATGGTCATTTTGTTTGCTTTAAATGGACTAGTTATTTTTTACATTCACCGAGCAAAAAAGAAGTAAGTAATTATTTAATAGTTTTAGTATGTGGCAAACTGGAGGGTGTTACTCAATCTCAAGACAAAAAGTTTATAAAAACTTTGGGCTTTACCCCAGCAAAATTAGACAAATAATTTTTAGCTTAGAATATTCCTCTGAGAAAAATTAAAAATTATTACCAAGTTTTAACATCATAGTAATTTGCGTTTTTTCTTTTTTGGAACACTGTATAATAAAATCAAAGACGTTTAGGACATATGGTTAAAAAAAAAATGTTGGCTTAAAATTAAGGAAGGAATTACACCCTCAAGTTAGGCCATATCCTGTAGGTTAATTTACTTATGCAGATACTATAGGTAATCTTATTGCCATTGTAGTTCTAGAATTACTTACCTAATAATAGTTCACTTTACTTTCAGGAGAATTGAAAATTGCATTTTTAGTTGTTACAGTTTTAGCTTATAAAATGTTTACTACTACGTTTTCTTGTCTTTACGACCTAAACCGAATTTTATTTTTATTTACTTACCTTTGATATAAACACGTTTTAATTTTCTTACAATCGACCTTCAGAATAAAAGAATACATTATTTAACATATGTCTTTAGTCTTTAATTAAAAGGATCAAAATTGTATGTACATGGTGGCACCTTTTCGATAGATTATCGAAAAGGCGCCATTATGAAAAAACTACTAGAGATAGAGCAAATCTAATGGCACGTTTTAAAACAACTGCAATGGTAAAAAAGAATGCGGCTGGCTAACTTAATTCGTCCCGGAGATACAAGATGTTTTTTAAATTTTGAAGATTTTAGTACACCTTTGTATCTCGATTGTTAGTAAAGACAGAAAAAAAGGTAAATAGCATATTTATGTAGAATCCAGTTACCTAATTAATTATTATTTAGCAGTTTACGGTGTTAAAGATATAACCCAAAGTTGCCCTTTTTTAAATGGTACACCCTGTGTATTCTTTGACTATTTGTTTCCCAATGAAATTACCTATCTGCTGTTACTACACACTTTAGATTAACTTTTAAAAAAATTAGTCATTTGTAAAAAAAATAAGGAAATTTTGCACATCCTTTTTAAAGCAACACTGCAATAAACTTATCAATTCTTAAATTGATTACTTTTATAAAAATAATAAATATTATTTCTAAATTATTCCATAATGTTTCTTTTTTATTGATTCTTATTTTTAATTAACTAAGTACATTTTGTTTTGTAGTTGGCTTAGAAAAAAATTATTGCGGCAATATGTTGTATAATATTAAAGCTAGAAACAGGAAATACATACTGCTGGCTTTTCATTTTTTTCAAGTTTTGATTTAAATAAAATGGAGCTGAAAACTTTAAAATATATAATTTATTGAATTTTATATTGAGAACGAAAAAAAGAGGCAAATGCTTTACAAATATATTTAGCTAGATATTTCGAAAAAAACGCAATCAAGCATTAATATCTTTAAAAGACTAGATAAAAACCTATTTGCCTATGGATAGTTAAAAAATAAATAAACGAATGATAATTAAATAATAAATAAATAATAAAAATTAATTATAAATATTTAAAAACAAATAATCATAAGTAATAAAATTTTATACAAGGAGTGCAAAATTTAATTTACATGTTTAAAAAACAACATTGTATTATATCATTAAAACTGTAATCAATAAGAAAAAGTGTTTACGCCACTGGATTCTACGTAAAATTTTACACAAACTTGGTTTGATCTTTTTTTCTATCTTTACTAACAAAGGTGTGATGAATTCATCTAAATTTGCTTTGCTTTCACTTTTTTTGGCCTCCGTCGGTAAGCGTTCAACCAGCTCTTCCCTTTCCAGACACACGTTGTTGTCAACGTTAGCTTTTCCAGGCTTTGTAGGTGGAACTTCTAGATAGTGGGGCTTTGTAGCCCCCAAAAATTCCGAAATTTTTCAAAACTTAAATTCTTATCTAAAAATTATCGATGCAAGGCACAAACAATGGCGATCCGACCAAGAACTGCTACTGGTATTACGTTAACCGCTTTCTGTCAGTACTGTCACTCCCTGTTGAGCGCGCAGCCATCTTCCGCCATTAGGAAAATTCCTCGTGCGTGGGCCCCTCAGAAAGGGACAGGTATAGGAATCTCCGTTCATAGCGCTTAGCCCCAAAAGAAGGACTCCATCGTTTTGCTGACTTTCTCCTTGATCCCCGAGGGTACAAGCTGTTGATACGGTTCCTCAAACCGCCTTCCCGAAAAAAAAATGCCGCCCTACTCAAAGCACAGCAGCCTTTTTTTATCGCGAGCACTTCACTGGTCGGAGGTCAAACAGAAACTGTCATCAAAACTTAAAAAACACTCTGTACCTCCGAGATTAATTCACCGTTGTGGTTATCTCGAAAATCTGACTCGGGAGAGTGCCATCGGATTTACTTTATCTTTGGTAGTTTTCCCAATACTGCGAAAACTTATTGAAAAACCGCCACCTTGGACAGTTAATTTCTTTAATTAAAGCGCGACGCCTCACAAGACGAGATTTTACTACGTGTAAGTCGTTAAAAATACGTTAAATAACAAATGAACATATTCCAAAGAACCTAATTGTAACATAAATTAATAAAAAAAAACTAAATTTTTTGTTGCGTTGACTCAACACATTAAACGCACTTTGGAATGATAATCTTGCCTTCTTTAATTTAAATATTGCAGCTTTTTCCAAAAACCAACTTATAACCATACTTACCTCTTACTACAAATCATTGGTGTTTCCCTTTAACTTATAATTTTTGTTTTCTATTTTAACACAGTTTTAACATGTTTTTGTTTTTCAGTGTTTTTAAGCAGACACGTTCTTCGAATTACAAAAGTCAGCCAGAAACAGGTTGTGTTTCTTACGGTTCCATGGATAACAAAAATAGTTCTTTAAGAGGTGCTAAAAGAACAACACCTTGCAACCCCAAAGTTACTAAATTACAGTATTTTTGCAAAGATTGTAACTTTAAAATATCACCAGTATGTTCTTCTTATTAATATAAACTGTTAAAAAGCAAAAAAATATTTATAATAATTTTGATCTTACTAAGGGTTTTATATTGGCTTTCCTTTTTAATTAAGGTACATTTTTTTGGTTTATTGTTTTAAACTTTAGATATTTCTAACTCAGTTACCATATATTGTAAATTCTGAAGATATTCGATTTTTAAATCGAATATAAAATATTAAGCATATTAATTTTATATTTTCTTTGAGTAGTATGACAAATAGCAGCAGTATTTTTTTATTTTCTAGTATAAAAACATAAATTTTTTACATAAAATAGTTAAAAGGATTTTTTTAATTAGTACTTGATCTTTTTAATTTTAGGTAGTTACTTTCAAATTTATTTAAAATGGGTAAACTAGTATTTATCTCTTAAAATCCAATACTTAAGATATTTTTAATTTTGTGGTAAAATTTTTGCAAAAATACGTTTTAATTAATTTTGCTAGTAAAGTACGATATACACCTCACACTAACAACTCATTAACTATTCTTGTATTCATTGCTTGTATTCACTTTTAGTATCATAATTGCATGATTTAAGTAATATTCTTTAGAAACCCTTATTTTATTTAATTTCATATTATCCTGTAATTAAATTACCTGAATTTTAAAATTAATTTGCTCTTAAAACAATATGAAACATTTTAAAATGTTACCTTAAAAATAAATATACAGACAAAAATAAAAAAATCCGTATATTATCCAAACAAAAAGAAATGACAGCTACTTTAAAAAGAACTTTTTATTATTTTAATTTAAAAAAAAATCTATTCAAACCAATTTTGAGAATCGCCATTCATTCCACTTCTTTGTTTTAATCTAAATGTCAAAATAATGTGTATAAACTGTAAATTTAGGGATTTTTCCGTATGATCGACTATTGAACATATTGCTATAGAAAAAAATAAAACTGCACTTTATAATATTCGATTAATAATATTCGATATTTAAGAACTTTCTAAGTACTTTTAAGTTGTAAACTTAACAAAAATGCAATTTGCAATTTTTATTTTAGCTTTAGGATGGTAATGTCGCAGTGCATTTTTGTTTAAAAAACATATTTTAAAGTACCTATCATCGACCATATTGTGCGGCGTGGGTACACATTCGAAAAATGTGTGTAACAAAAATTGGGCAAAGCTCCTTAACAAAAAAGTTTGAAATATTTTTGTTAAAGAAATAAAATATTAACAAATTTAATTTTTTTTACTTTATTCGTTCATAAGTAAGTTTTGATCGTAAAGTTGTAGACGGAGAAAACTTTCGTAGTTATAGAGTAACAGAAAAAAAACTGTTTTTTTGCCTGTATTTAAGAATGTTATGGCGACCAGGGAGAAAGGATGAAAATATCATAAAAATATCAAATTACTCATCATTAAAACTCAGGATGATCTTGTTTTTCGAAAATTTTCCAAAATTACCCCTATTAAGGGGTTGAAAATTCCCCAATTACCTAATAAGTTAGATTATATCGATAAATATGAACATAATGATTGACGTATTTGTTCGACTATGTCTTAGTAAAACAAAATTAAGTACTTTTGTAAAAACTGAGGATTTATTTAGGTTAAAAATGCACCCGTGAGCCCTAATGGGTGAAATAATCCCCGACAAATGAAATAAATTAAACTTATATCTTGTATAGGATGTGTGGTTTTACTATTCAAACATTTTTAAATGTCAGCAATTACTCACACTCAGGAATAGTCTTTATTCTTTATAGAAATTGTTTTCTCACCAATTCTACCAAGAAATAGTTGTTCTATAATTTTTATGTCCTTAAGCATTAAAATGTATTTTAGAAAAGACTTTTATTTTTCTTAATGTTTTGGGGGTGGTTTTATTACAACCTATTAAAGTAGCTAGGATGAGTCATCTAGATTCTTTAAATGACTAAATAAAGTCTATTTTCTTTAATTCTTATGACTTTTTATCTATGTTAAATATTTACACTACAAGTAAAATTTATTAAAAGTAACAATAAATAGTTGTTTTATATTTTAATGAATTGAAAATACAAAAAAAACTTTTTTCAGATTTTTTTTCATTTTAGGTGTGATTTCACCCCTTTTGACAGCTTCGGGGTCCATTTTTAACCCTTTGAAATTTTTATTTATCACGAAAGCACTTAATTTTAATTTCATAAAATTGGTAATAAAATTCCGTTTAAAAAAAAATCATTTCTTTCGATTTTTTCAAGTTTTTTTTAAATTTAAAACATATTCCGGACCTTTCTGAGAGAGAACATATATATTATGTACACTTTTTTGAGGTTTCCAGCATAAACAGGAGTGCCGTCTGAGTCACCTCGTACATCCAATAGATCTTAATTTCTGGCAGATAGGGCTTAGTCTAATAAAAATATATATCTTTCACAAAAAAAAAACTTAAATCTTAAAACGAAATTTGCTATTACAACTATTTTTTAAAAGTATTTGCTTATTGGTATGATCGAATCTGATTCATATTCCAATCCTTGTGTCCTTTTTAGCATAAAAGTTTTTTTTAATCTGATGATTTAAAATTTAGTGTGCACTAAATCAAAAATGCAATAAAAATAATTCATTTAAAAAAGGTATACAGAGCCGATTTAGCCCTCATTCTTAAAAAACATGCAAAATAAATTTTAATTTATATTTGAATAATATTCACCCCTTTGACCTTTTGAGGAACATGAAAAATTATTTAAAATAATGACTCTTTACTAAAATGTTTTCCCATTTTTTTTAGTCAAGTCATTGAACCCAGGGATGAAGAATTGGGCACTTTTACTGAGCATAAATAACGAGAAGAAAACTTTAAAATCGCCTTAATGTATTGTAGTACCTACCTAATAATGTTAATATTTTTAAATAAATGCAAAGAATATATGAGATGTAATATTTATAACCTATTTATTATTTTAAAATTTTAAGAGTTTTTAAATTTATTTTAATATAAAATAATGTAACACAGCTCTTCTCTGTGATTTATTTTTTTCCTATTTATATTGTGTGAGTAGTATTTTTATATATTGTTATTTTACCTAATAATGTAGATAGGTAGTTATTTTCTTAATTACCCTAATTACCCCTTAGCATCTAGAAAAATGCAAGTTTCCAAAAGCTGCAGTTAAACCTACTATTCCAGTCTCTACTACATTTTATGGTCTAATACTATTTTCATTTGAAAAAAAGATACAAAACATAATTCTTAAGTCACCTTTATAATTACACAGATTAAACATATCTTACAGATTCTTACAAGCTACAAATCATTTCTATCACTGCAAAGTTGCTAAAACTATCTACCATCATAATTACTTAATATTTATACCTAATAGTAAAAAAGTACAGTAGTACTAAAGTACTAATATTTAAGTGCAATAACAAATGAATTAAAGTATTACAAGCACTAAAAATTATATTTTCATTCATACACAATTGGATGTTAATAGGTAATATATTAACAATAATAAGGACCAAAGGAATGCAGGCACCTTTCCCCGAAACTAGTCTTACCACTAAAACACACCTAAGGTAGTTCTGGTCTTATTTTTTAGGTTCTCAAGAATAACAAAATATCAGCAGTAAAAAAATTATTTTAAAAATCGTTTTTTTATACGCATAAAATATATATAAGAAGATATCGACATATAACTTTGTGGTATTAGTTCAGTATGTTATTAAACTTAGCTTTTTTATGGTTATTACCGTCCACAATACACCGCCCATCCTCGAAAAATTTTTAACTTTGACCTGACAGTAAAAATGTCATAGGGTAAAACTACATGATCCGCGATCACGTATATTATCACGTAACATGGATGCGTAATAAGAACAAGTCAAGCATTTTCAAAGGTTTTCATTCCCTTGTGCAGCTAAAATAAATGCCAAACAGTTGACTTCCTTTAATTACTTAATAAGCAAAACAGTATGAATGCAAAATGCCCTTTGTAAATATAACAGACACATAAATTCCAACTTTTGTAATCAGGGCCGGATTTAGGGGAGGGCAACCGGGACTACAGCCTCGGGGCCTCCACAAAAAAGAGGGCCCCCAAAATAGAGACTTCGGAAAAAAAATAAAATTCAGACTAGTAAACACTAGTAAACAACTTTTCCTTTCATATTTTTTTTTTCGCGTTTTACCTTTACCTACATTAAATATTAACAGAAATCATCGATCTATATTTGTTCACTCCAAACGAGCAATTAGTAAAATATCAAAATCTCAATGGCTGGCTCAATGGCTGAGTTGGAAATTATCTCTTTATAATGTGTGTTGAGCACGATGTTTTAAACGAATTAGATATGTCAGATATAATCAAGCAATAAAAAAATCTAGAAAAGTGCAAAAACTTTAATGACAGGGCATCTGACTCCATTCTATACTAAGTGACATAGAAATCCGAACACCCAGTTTAAATGGTTTTATTTTAATAAAATTTGGTGAATTTATTTACCTTACTGAAAATAACAATTGATGGAATTTGCAGCCTTATCAGTCTGAGATTTCGGTTTTTATACTGCTTTTTTTAAAATTCACTAACAATCTAAAAATGAATATTGCAGCCGCAGTAAAGATCCAAATTTGGCGGATTTTGGTTCTTGACATTCTTTACGATTGGTTACGATGCCTAAAGTACGGAGACCTGTACGATTTCGTCAACTTAGTAAGTTTGAGAGGGGCCGTATAGTGGGACTTCGGGAAGCTGGACTTTCTTTTCGGGAAATTGCAGTTAGAGTGCAAAGAAGTGTAGACACTGTGGTTAGGTTTTGTCAGGCATGGCTTCAAGAAGGCCGTACGCGATAAGCAAGGGGCACTGGACGCCGCCGTAGAACAACAGACCTTGAAGATCGTCGCCTAAGATTATTGGCTTTAAGGGACCGTTTCTTCACTACCAGGTCCATTGCAAATGAATGGTTTGCAGAACATGGAAGACCTATGAGAAGTTTTGGCCTATTTTCATACCGACCACACTGGGTCCCCCCTTTAACTCCAGAACACCGACGTAATCGCCTTGAATGGTGCGGAGAACGGTCACTCTGGGATCAGGAATGGAACAGTATTGTCTTTAGTGACGAGTCTCGATTTTGTTTAGGCATGCACGATGGTCGAACCAGGGTTAGAAGGCGACGTGGTGAAAGGAGGAATCCACAGTTTTTTGTTGAAAGACATGTTCATCACACTGTTGGAGTTATGGTTTGGGGTGCTATAGCTTATGGTTCCAGGTCACCTCTAATCTTCATCAGAGGTAACATGACCGCGCAGCGTTATATCCAAGAAGTTCTAGAACCCCATCTTTTACCATATCTTGACACCCTGGCAAATCCAACTTTCCAACAAGATAATGCCCGACCACATGTTGCAAGAGTCACAATGGACTTCTTTAAACATAATGATGTCACATTGTTACTATGGTCACCAAGATCTCCCGACTTATCCCCAATTGAACACGTGTGGGATATGATGGGTAGGAGATTGCTCCATTTGCAACGTCCTCCTCAGACTCTAGGAGCACTTCGAGAGGAGTTGGTGATTGCCTGGAATGAGATAGATAGGAGGATATTGATCACCTGATCAGAAGCCAGTGGCGGCTCGTGGGTTAAAAAGTAAGGGGTTGCAATTCTAATGGTTCTTTAAAAAAATAAATAAATAACCAGAATAAACTAAATGTAAATAAATAGACATACAAAAACTGTAATAAAAATCATACAAGTAGCTATGTTACACATATAACCAAAATAACAAATTATACTTCAATAAATCGTAAATCAGCCTGCGAGATAAATAAAGGTTTGCACGGGGACTGCAAACCGCATGCCGTTTATGAGACTAAATTCAGCGCCCAATGCCAAGATAGGCAACTCCAAATACTTACGCGTACTTATAATGAATCCAATTGGGTTTGCATTTTGATTGCAACCATCGCATCGGCTTCGGGGATGCGACACGCGATTATATTAATGATATTTTAGCGAAAGCCGTCAAGTTTTTTTTAATAATTTGGCTGTTATTTCGAGATAACATTAATAAAACAATAAATACAGATGTTCGAATAAATTTTAAAAAAATCTGTAACTATTAATATATATATATATATATATATATATATATATATATATATATATATATATATATATATATATATATATATATATAAATTTTAAATTTTATTTTAAACCTTTTTTGGGGGTTGCTGCAAACCTAAGGAGGAGCCGCCACTGTCAGAAGCATGCCTAGACGCGTTGGAGAATGCGTAACACATCGTGGTGCATCCACACATTATTAAAGGTAAATGGGCTTTAAAGCAATGCAATATTTTAATCATTTACTTATTATGCTTTATTAAGTAGATACTTATACAAAATTTTATTAAAATAAAATCATTTAAACTGGGTGTTCGGATTTCTATGTCACTCACGGCCGAGTGATGATCGCGTTGTTAAATTTAGCAATGGACTTAACAATTGTTAAAAGTTAACAACTGTTTATAATGTTTAACAAAATTTCAGATTTTGACAGGTTGCCTACTAAAATCATTGAATAACACCGACAATGACGTTTTGTTAAATATTCTAAATCGTTGTTAACTTTTAACAATTGCTAAGTCCATTGCTAAATTTAACAACGCGATAATCACTCGGCCGTTAGTATATTAAACTTGTAATATTGTTTTTCGTATTTTGTTCTAATTTCGTAAGAACTGCACTTTATATTTTAATTTGTATTATTTTAAAAATATATTTGTAAAAGTGAAGTAAATTTTTTCTCATTTTTTAAATGGTAAGAACTTGGGCCCCCACACGAAACCTGCCCAAGGCCTTCACAGTCTTAAATCCGGCGCTGTTTACAATTAACGCAAAGAAAATCACGCCCAAAAGTTAAAAATTAACCAACTTTTATCGGTTGTGATCTTGACGGGACGTTTCTTCTGCTTAATGCTATCGAATTGGCTACTAAGGATCACTTGGTCAAGAACGGATCCGTGATTACGGCTTTATTAAAAACAACTGTTTTTTTTTTGTAAAGTACCTAATTTTAATTTATTTATAATTTGGAAATCCTTAATTGTAATCCTTCTATAGGTGTCATAAATGGGGATTTTGGGTCCAATATCAAAGGCACTTGTGTTAAATTGCATTTTTCTACACGAAACTTTTGCAGGAAAAACACTAAACCAACTTTGGCACAAATTTGACCAAACCTGTCACCTAAAAAAAATGTGATATTAAATAAAGTTACAATTGATCATATATTTTTTCAGCAGCAGATCAAAACATAAATTAATAATAAAAATACATTTTTAAAAACAAGATTTTATTTTGATGTACTAAAAAGAAGAATATCATCTTTAAATTAAATTATACCCATCAATTTATTTTACTACACAATTTTTGTGATATAAAACAATGTCGCGAGATTTACCTGTGTAAATAAATAAGAAAATAATGTGTAACTTGATCTTGACATAAAAAAAAATTAAGAAAAAAATTATGTTTTTTTTTATAAAATAGGTTAATCTCGCGACAAGGTTTTATAGCATCAAAATTGCGTAATGATATTTTTTTTTACTTTTATTTTATTTTTTATCTTTTAGTTTGTAGATGGGCGTCCGCCATATTGGATTTAGAGTGACTTTATTTTAGTTTTCATAATATTCTCAGCAAACCCTTTTATTTGATACCCATATCATGGAAGTGTATAAAAAATAACCAGTCTGATGCCATCTTGGGCGGTCCGCCATATTGCATATAGAATGACATCACTTAGTTAACCATGCATTGTCATCCAAACTAAACGTGTATGCAAAATTTAAGCTCAATAAAATAAAGATAACGTCTTTAAAATTCAGTTGCAAGATTTGACCCTAAGAAACTTACAAATACATACAACAAACATTGCAAGTTAAATGAAAATTTCTAAAAAATGAGGTTTAGTAAAAAAATTACCCCAGCAGAATTTTTTTTCTTTTTCTAACTTATCCAAACAAAATGAAATTAAAAATTACTAAGAAAAGGTGTCGTTGTACCTTGACATATTCAAAATAATTTTACCTGGTTACGTCACATTAATTTTTATGTTACAGATTGTTTGTAAAATGTAGCGAATTCCCGATTTGACGAAAAAAAAAAAGAAATTCTTAATGTTGTGGAATACTTTCAAAAGGATAATAGCCATCCCGAAGGAATGAAAAAAGCACCTTAAGCCTAAAAATTGCAAAAAATAAAACATATGATTTAGAAGTCCATCCAGAGTTTCGGACGCAAAGTGAAACAAAAATATGAGCCAAAAAGTAGCAGTAGTTAAAACTAAAATTCAACCCCGAATGCTTAATCAAATTCGTGATATAATTCATGAACTTTATAAAGAAAGGAAAACCACCCACACAGTATTAAATAGGGTGAATTTTCCCGTTGTCCGTTTAATTAGAAAACGGATCGGCTAAAATGTCTTTTAGATACAATGGGCCTGGTGAATAAAAGGAAGTAAATACTTTTATTATAGTAGCATCCTTGTTTGATCTTTTAATATAACATAAGTCTCCTTCAAAAATACTCGAGTATAAGCATTTGCTTCCTTTTATTCACCTGGCCCAATAAGAAGAACAATAGAGTATTTCTCATGGAGCTGCCGGACGTAGTTTGGCAAGATGGGTCTAAATTAATGCAGATACCATGGTCAAGGCTTTAAGACCTTTAATTTTTTTGTAGGGCATTTCAAGGTCAAATCGCAACGATTTTAAATAACAATATATAAATCAAAATTCTTTAAACATGTATTATGTATTAGGGTTTAATTAAATACATTATATAAACAGTAAAGTGATCCTTCTATGGAGTAAAAAATACAGATCCTAAGAGTCAAAAGGATTACAATTAAGTTTATACTTACTTTTTAAGTCAGAACACACGCAAACAAACCATGTATGTACAAAAATGTTACTCAAATAAATTTCAGGTTATAAAAATGTCAATTTTAAAGTATTTTAGGAGATAAACTGCCAATTTTTCAAATTCTGATACACGTACGTTTAGTAACTATTAATCTAGATTCTCATTTGTTTATTCCGCTGAGATAATACTTTTACTATATTGCCAAGGTATAAAAAAAAAAGAATTTAATTTAAAAAACTCGTCATTATCATCATAAACTTAAAGTCTTGAGCCGCTCAATATTTCTTTCTGGCATAAAATGGTGAACCCAAGTTTCGTCACAAGTAAATAAAGAATTTAAAAATACATTATTTTCATCTAGTTATTGCGTGAGAAGCTCAGTACAGACTTCAACATGTTGAGGTTTTTTTCTCCATAGCAAGCAATCTGGATACGCAACTTGCGCAAACTTTAGTAGTGCAGATTGGAATGGATAATTTCCTCGACGCGGGTGCCAACACTAATCTGTAATATTTGTGAAAGTTCAAAAACAGATTTGTTTTAATCGACAAAAATATAGAGTCGTTTATGAGATCAATACTGGTTTGTGTTGTAGAAGTTTTCGTAAATCTTGAGAGCTGCAAATTTTTGAACGCTGATACTCCCAAGGGTAATAAACTTAACATTTACCACCCTTGGATACTCCTTAAACTTTTTACGCCGCTTAAACATCTAGGTTTTTGATAAGGTGGATTCCCCATGCATACTGTGCTTGAAGTATTTATGTCGCAGCCATCTAGCTTAATTAGCCGTTTAATCAACAACCTAGCCTCTTTACTAAACAGCGCCGTTCAACTAGCGGCCTGAATGATATTTAATCACACCGCTAGGCGAATGACTGATGACGTTTTATCACTTGCCTAGCCGGTTCATTTCAATTTAGTTCCACTTTTTGCCACCTAGCGACGAAACTCTCAAAACTGTCAATATGGCATCGACAAACAACAAATTTGATGATGTTTTCCAAAGTTTAATGAAAAATAGTACAATGGAAGAGTGTAGTGACAATAATAATGTAAATTTAGCTGTGAGTGACTCGAGCAATTTAATTTTTAAAGCGGATTTCTATCGAAAACTTGTTGACCAAAACTAACCACATCTGATCTCATGATTTTTAAAGAAAAGTAATATGTTACATTTTAAGTATATTTAATAAAGAATTTCTTATGTCAGATGTTTAATCTTTTTTATTTTTGTCACGTGGTCACCCTATCGTACGATTGGTCTAAGCGTTAGCCAGCTAGTTTATTAAATGTTGTAAGAAACGGTACGGCTTAATATCATTCAGGCCGCTAGTTGAACGGCGCGGTTTAGTAAAGAGGCTGGGCTGTTGATTAAACGGCTAATTAAGCTAGTTGGCTGTGATATTTACAAAATATAACTTGGCATGATAATTTGATTCACAACAAATCTTATTGTTATGTTTTACGCAACTGAAACTTGAACAGAATGCTCAGTTATTTTGACAATTACCAAATAATAACGATTATGGTTATGACATTATACACATAAGAACGTTATGACCGATTTCTGGCTAGGGTCATTTGTTTGGTCTAAGAACCCTTTTTCCTTGGTATCTTGTCTGTTTTAAGCTACCACGGATAAGGATTCAGTAAAACAAACAAATAACGTCTATTAAACTTTACTTACCTATGCAATTTCGAGGGCCAATTCCAAATGGCATGTACACACAGGAATTTAATAAATGTTTTTTGTTGCCATCGCGAAAACGCTCTGGATCAAATTTTTCTGGGTCTGGATAGTAATTTGGATCAAAGTGGATCCCGTCAATAGGAATTAAAATTGAAGTTCCTTTTTCTACTTTTAAACCGGTCTCTTCTATAACGTAATCTTCTTTACAATTTCTGTTAAGAAAAGGACCAAACGGATAACGTCTCAGAGTTTCTAAAAAAATATGAATATTTTAATGAATTGAAACAATCTAAAACTATTTTGTCAAACCTACAGCGGCAGCTAATAAGCAATATTAGGCTACAAAATATGAATGGGGCCCGGTATTCCTACATTGTCTTAATCTATTTACCAACTAAGTCAATAAATTAATAACTTTAGGCTAATGGCAATAAATGATCTTTAGCTGTTTCGTGAAACTTAGATTTTTGGCGAATTTCGCAGCAAGGATTTTAAAAGGGAGCTTAATCACTATGTTTAAGTGCAATAATATAATATTTCAATAAATGAAGGGACAAAGCTGTAAATAAATCTGTACAGTTTTCCCTTGTGGTGCAATTCTTAGGCCTTCGGAAATGCTTTCGAGCGAAAAAAAGTTTATCAACATTAACAGATGGGAAAGGGCTGAAAATGGCCCCTCAAGGCCCGAAAAATGGGTTTCCCGCTAATATCTGCCAAAATATGCGAATTGAAGAATTTTTGTTTAGACAAAAAATAAAGATCGCCTTGCAATCTACAAAAATGGTTCTTATACTTTTTTTCGAAAAATCGATAGTTTTCGGGATAACGGGACCCAAAAGTCCCCTCATTTTAGCTGTCGCTCTACCGCTAGAATGCCGCTATCTTTATGGATTCACTTATAAGCGGGCAGACGAATTGTTCAAAGTTCATCGGAACGAAAAAACCCGTACCTATCATTGCATAGGAGTTTGATTTTTCTAGAATATTAATAAAAGCGGTCACATTTTTTTTTCCTAATATTTTGAGAGTATCTCATTAATTCATTAATATTTTTTGAAAAAATGGTTTGTTATTATTATTATTTTTTTATAATGAGACCTGAAGTGTTCAATGATCCCAGAAAATTTCCTTCACCATCTTTCTTGAGTTTTGATAATGGATAAAAAATTGTTTTGCCCATCTGCATTTTTTAGCCGTTTCTAGAGTTCTAGAAACTCTGTAGAATAAACGCGAATCAAAAACTTATAATCTATTGAAATGCTTTTCACTGCACATTATTTGAAAGCTTAGATTGTCTAGTTTCTAAATGTATTTTTTTTCTTTTTAATAAAGCCCAATATTTTTTTAAAAATCAGGGAAATTTATCACACCAGTGACCCCCAGACTCACAACTAACCACATCTATCGAGTGTGGAACGTTATGGATTTTTCGACGGCGGTTTTTGCGAAAAATATTGGTGTTACGAAAAAAATGGTAAGGACCATTTTTGTAGATTTCGAGGTGATCTTCGTTTTTTGTTCAAACAAAAATCCTCTAATTCGCATATTTTGGCAGATATTCGCGGAAAACTTATCCCACGTCGGAATCGTGATAAACTTTTTCTCGCTCGCATCCGCGAAGATCTAAGAATTGCGCCACAAATAAAAACTGTACAGATTTATTTACAGCTTTGGGTACTTTCAGGTCTTTAGTTACTGGACTATAAGCCTATTTAGCTAAGTTTTTTTAATGCGTACGGCCATATTTGTTGTCTTGGGTTCGGCTCCTGTCAGCGTCGTACTTTGTTTAAATTTATTTTTAAAATAAATTTTGGAAAATAGGGAAATCTGCTTTGGGTTATAACTCATTTTTGTTATCACAGTTAATTTTTTTGTGAAGATAGCAACATATACATTAAAAATGTTTACGGTTTTCACATCACATCACCCCCTTAAACACACTCGCGCATGCGTAGGATCTCGAGGTAGTGGCGAAGCTAGGGAAAAGAGTAACATTTACCAACTAATGTCCGCTAATGTATACTGACAACAACGGAAGCGCGGTTGAAGTAGCTTTCACATGTATTTCTGGCAGTTATGAACTTATAAATTAGACCAAGGCATTTAAGACGGTGGTACAAGACAAGCAAAGAATCGGCACGATCTCAGTTATATGCATTTTTAAGTTTCTCTGCGTCTGAAAACAAAGTAACCGTTTTCAAAAAGCAACCAGCTCGTCGCATTAATATCATCTTAATGTTTGATGCTGTTGTGGAACTGAAAACAGTTCAGTCTATTTCAGGTTAATTATAAATTTGTTTGTGTGAAAAAGCTCTTAGTTTGTTAAGTAAATGACTATTTGTTGAGAATATTCTCTTTATTGTAGTTAAAACAATAGTTTTTAAACCCTCAAAAGAGTTTTCATAAAGATAACGTAATTATAATGTAGATGTTACGGTTAAGGTTCGAAATTTGGCTAATCTCGACATTAACCGGTGAATGTTAAAAATTAAAAAAAAAACTGAACGACAACTAACCAAAACTAACCACAACTAATCAAAATTATTAGTTTTAACCAGAACGCCCCAAAGTTGTTTGTTTTCGTTCAGTTTTTTTTTTTATTTTTAACATTCACCGGTTAATGTCGAGATTAGCCAATTTCGAACCTTAACCGTAACATAGATATCTTAGGCTTACCACATATGACCATATCCAAGTACTCCATCTGTTGAATCATATCAAATGTTACGGAAGTATTCTCATCCGGAAACACATCAAGAATTTCTTTCCTTAACTTCTCCTGACAGTCTGGTTTAAGACTTAGCTCATATAAGGCAAACCCTACTAAATTACTTGTGGTTTCAAACCCAGCCACAAAAAATGTAATGGCCTGTGCTACCATACAAGTAGTATCTAAAATAAGTACTTTATTTTGAATACTTGTCATTCGACACTAAATACAAATAATATAGGCTTATAAGCTAAGTTAAGCTAATATTTCTTTTTAGATCTTTTGTAATCTTAAAGAGAGAGAGAGAGAGAGAGAGAAATTTGGTAAATTTTAATTTTGGTTGTCATTTACATTTTAAATTGTCAAGTTTTTAAAAATATTCTTGCCATCTAGCTTGACAATCCAACAAATCCTATATCTCCAATTCTTTATGGAAATATTTTATGGCTAATTTATTTAAGTATAATTAATAATAATTTAGATGTTTTTATTAATAACAAGTAAAGACATGTTTTTTTAAAAAGCATTGAGACCCTCATCCATAGACTAGTCCGTTTTGTATTTGGAATGATGGTTTTTGTTGCTTTCTGTTCCACTGTATTTTGTAGAGTCTTATGTTGAATTATTAGTGTCCTTATGGTCGATAGAGTCCACTGACAAATTCGTTATTTTGTTATCTTAGTTACTAAGAATATCTCGCATATGTGTTAGTTATTACAGCATCACCAAAAACCTAAAAAATCCATTTTCCCGTGCCTGGTATTAAACAGCTACTTTCCCAATTTCCCCTAGTGTGCTACGTATGCACCACCTAGATATTATACAGGGTATCCGGATAAGGATACGAAGCGACTGTATCTCAACAATGGTAAGGCCCTAAGGTTTGGGAAAAATCCTTAAAACTAAAGTGGGCAATTGATATGTCTGGAAATTATTTTGAAGTTCATAATTTGACCGTTAAGGGGCGTAACTGCAAGAAAGAAACAAAATTTATGCTATCTCGGAAAGTTAAACGATGAGCTATAATTTTGAAAACATTATTTGATAGCCTGGATAATTCTGCATCATTTTGCTTTGTGACATGTTTTTGTATTTGTCATAATCAGGGTGGGGGAGGCCAATGCATTGTTTAATATTTATATTTTAATATTTCCTGAACCCCTAACCGATTTAAGTATTTTTAGCTTTGTTTAAAAGAGCATTTTGGACTTTAACACATAATCTAGAGGGCGTTATCTGCAGCAATTTAACATTTTTGTCATTTTTGAAAAAAAGGTTAAATAGAATGCTACTATTTTCTTATCTGATCCTTAGCCACTATAAAATTAGCTACATTTTAGTGAAAACTGCAACGCGATATGTCTATCCGTTCTTGGAAAAAAAATGTAAAAATTCGAGTACCTCAATCGGATCAAGTTATCTTTGCGAGAAAAACGAAGCACATAGCCATGATAGCCGACGTAATTTAAATTACCAGTTAACTTTTTTCCCACTTAGCATAAATTTATTAAAACGTCGAGCCTTCCTTCACACTTTATCCAGGCTAAGAACTGGTTCAAAGGCCAACGAGCCAAAAAATCATCAGTAATAACAATAAACCAAATTAATGAAGCCCCAAACAAGAATTTATTCAAAGCAATTTTGTCTACGTGGCCACCCTTATCTAGGGGCAGTCCAAACCAATTAAATTGAAAGTTGCTTCTCCAAACCAATTAAATTGCACGTAGGGACAGGGCCGCCGTCAGAAAAAAATGTAAGTCAATTTACTAATCCAGACTTAATTAAATAAAAAACACAAATAAAAATACAAAAATTCCTAGGTTTTCGCCGAATTTTTTTTAATTTTAAGTAATCTGACCCCCTTGCCGGCGGCCCTGCGTAGGGAATAACATTCGACACCCATCTTAACTAAAGACATGTGGCTATGAGGCGACATGTTTTGCTTTTTTTTTACTTCGATATTCTTATTTTATATCTCTTTTCTTTACACGGGAATCCTATACCAAGATTGTGCTTATACAATCTGTATAATTAAATTAGAATTTGCGCCTCGCGCCTCTCAAAAAACGCCATCAACATTTTTTAGGCTGGAAATAGTTTTTCGCATTTGTTTTTTTGGCGTCCCTTGCCACCTGGCGCCTAGAGCAACATCTCGTCTCGCTCTACCCCAAGGCCGGCGCGCTGCAATAATTCTAACTAAATTTATCATGTACTTACCAAATATTGTCCCATTTCCAGTTTCATCATCGTTAAACGTATCTCTCACATTGATCAGAAGATCGACAAAATCTTTTCTTTTAAATCCTGTTTTCTCTCTTTCTGTTAAAGTTTCGAGAAAGACTTGTCTCATGTACCTTGTATCAAACAATTTTAGTTTAAATAAAGAGACAAATTTTGGAATAAAAAAATAAGAAAATAAACAAAAAGAATTGTAAATATCCAGCTCCATTAATTTTCTACATGCTTTTCTAAATTCGCTCTCATTCTGTCCTTCCACAAAAGAATTATTTTCAATTCCAAAAAAGCATTTGGCTACCAAATCAGTCATGTATTTTCCAGCAACTTCCTTAATTTCTAATACTTCATTGTCATGTTTTTCTAGGTACTTTCTTAGTTCTTCTGCAGTACTGATCATTAAAGGATACATATTTTTAATTTTAGCCGAAGTAAATATACAAGTCAGTTTATTTCTAATATTTTTCCAGTCAGGATTTCGTATTATAAAAAGACTATTTCCCGTCATATCATCTGCTTCTTTATCGCAAGCAAAGGTTCTGTCCTCAAAATTATAAAAGTCTCTTATGGTAATTTTTTTTATTATTTCCGGACTTCTTAGCACCAGATATGGTTTACCGCAGATAAAAATTCCAAAATATGGTCCTTCGAATCTTTTATATAGGTATCCTAAATGTTTCCCAATTTGTCGCTTGCCTGTAAAAACTTCCCACAAATTACCAGCCAAAAAGTACGGTTTCTCATAATCAACACCTCGCTTCTGCCAGTAGTCGTGATTGTTTGTCAGACATAAATAACACATGTAGATCAGTAAAAGAAAAAGTATAAGTGATATCATATTTGATGAAAAACCATTAGGCAGCATCTGAAAACAAAAGTGTTTGATACTGTTGTTTTAGTTTTTCTACACTTTAAATTGTGGGAGCTATTACATAGACATCGCAGAAACTATAAAGACGTTTGTCCATATTTATTTTAACCACTTCATAATAAATATGTAGGTCACACCAAAAATTTTTACAAACTAATCTACTTAAGGCACCTATGACACGAAGTAGGTTGAAAACAAAATCCACATTCTTTTAAGTCTTGACATAAGCAATTGCAAGTCAATACCTGTCATCGTTAGTTTTCGTAAATTTTTAGAATTTGTCTATTAGCGTTAAAATGTGGTCTGTGCCCAAAACAGTGCACTGAAAGACTACGAGCTGCTTTTGGTGATGAAGCCCCGAGTTTATTTAAGTGACGAATTGCGTGAGGGGCGGTCAATTTATGCTATCACTGAAGAAAGCATTGCTTCTGTTCGACAAAGGATAGAAGAAGACAATCGTGTAACATATCAAATTATTCGGAATACTTTGGGGTTTAAATGACTTCAATTGGAAAGATCTCGCACCATCATCTTGAAGTTGTCGTTGGGTTCCCGAGAAAATTAAACGGAAACTCAAATAGCACATCGTGTCAAATGATGCACAGAAATTCTAATAAATTACGACAATGGTAGATTAAATGCTGTCTACATCATCAATGATAACGAAATATTTATTTATGCCTTTGAGCCTGAATCAAAACGCCAGTCAGCTTAATGGGTGTTTCCAACTCTCCCCAATCCAGTTAAAATTAGACAGTCCTGCAGTGTTGGGAAAAAGATTATTGCGCATTTTTTTTTGGAAAAGGGCGGCCAATCACAACGGTTTCATGGGAAGATTAACGAACAGTTAATGCTTTTTAGTACACTACAGTTTGTTTGTTTAAGTGCTGGAAAAAGTTCCATTAGTGCGTCCAAAGCCGCGTACTCACCGGGCAAGCAAAATGTTTGTAAGCGTTTCCAAACGGGATGTTTGACGAGTGTGTACGTACCTCTTGCAAATGCTTGTTAGCGTTTGTGTGTGTTTGCCGAGATTTGTGGGGTTCCGTGCGAAGTCGGTAAGATCAAAAGAATTTGTGGATTAGTTTTGGTGTGGACGGTTCGCCTGCGGCCGCAACGCTTTATCAAATTTTTTACTAGAAAAAGAGATTAACTGCTGGTTTACGTTTGATATTGTGTCTTTTCGCCTGCTATTTAACTTTCCATGGGGCGTGGGACCATGAGCGGTGTTTGGAACTGATACACTTATACAAGTTGAAGCCTGAACTATGGGATCCAAAACACCGCTTTAATCACTTAAAAACTAAAAAACAAGATGCTCTAAATTAAATTGCCTCAAAACTAAATACGACAAGTGAAATTGTAAAAACCAAATTGAATTCGTTGACCACTTCCTTCAGGGGAAAAAGAGGGAATTATAAAAGATGCAGCACATACATGTGTTTCTAATTATCAAAAACATGGCTAATTTATTCTTTTTTAATAACAGTGCGGAACGCTCACAAACTCGCGACAAATGAGTTTACAAATGTGATGTTTGCCAATGAGGACATACATTTTGTAGATGTTTAAAAAGCATTTACAAATATTTGCAAATATTTACAAATAACATTTGCGACAGATTTTTTGGCGGGTACATGCCTCAAGAAGCAACATAGTTTTGTACGACAATTATTCGTCCCATACGGTGCTGCAAACAAATCGATCGCAGTCGACGGTAAAATTACTGGAACATCCACCTTACAGCCCCGACCTAGCTGTTTCTGCGTTTAAAAACCGTGTTTCAAAAGTGACCCAGGGATAACAATGGCATTTATGTTTTACTGATTGGTTTTATCCAATGAACAAATGTGTTGAGTTAAAAGGAGAGTATTTTGAAAAACAATAAAGTATTTTTTTCTATAATTTAAAAAACAAAAATAAAAGCATGATACATACACATATTAAGAAATACTTACAGTGAACTATTAAAAGAGTTTTATTGTTATATTTTTAAACTGGTCCTATAAACATATTAGGTCTGTTTTTATTTAGAAATAGTTTACACTATTTTACACTTTTTGAGCGCTCCTAGTCCTAAAATACACGATAAGAGCGCTGACGTAAAAAAGATGTAAAATAGTGTACACTATTTATGAATAACAAACAGACCTAATAGTGTTTCAATGGTTTTTGGGCTGTTAGGCCGGCGTCGATTGTCTGGTTGACTTGACGTTTCGCCAACACGAGCAGTTGGCATCTTCAGAAGTTGCTTCCTGAGACCAGACAATCGACGCCGGCCTAACAGCCCAAAAACCATTGAAACATTAGACAATGGCCGCGAAAGCCTTTCACAGTTTATTAAACCTAATAGTATTGATAAATAACACAGTTTATAAAGATTTTTTTGGTACCTAAAATTTAACAGTGCTTTGTTTTAAAAAGTGGTGCATGGAACATAAAAAGCCAAAATCTGTACAAAGTTAGCCTTAATAAATAGAAAGTATTCTTTTTAGAGTGAAAATTTTAATTAAATAGGCTATTTAACAGGTTTTTAAAATCCATTTTATATTATGTAGTAAAGTTTAAGAAACGGTGAAACCCATTAAAAGTTGTTTTTTTTATTCTGGTACATAGTTACTAAAAAATATCAAATTAAAAATTAAATTTCTAAATAGCGTGCCAAAACGCTACTTTGACAAGATGGCGCTGCAATGGGGTCGGTGACGTCACTTGCCTGTATTCTGATCTGTGGCACATGTCATCCACATACATTTGTTGCAAACAAAAGACGATGGTACGATTGAATTTACATTTTATCAGTGATTTATGTAACAAAATGAGTTTCAAATGGTGTGCTCTTTCAAAATGTACAAATACGTCGTTAAAAACTCCGGAAAAACTATTTGTAAGTGTTCCAAAGAATGTCGAAGTACGCCGAAAGTGGTTGCAACTTTCTCGGAGGGATCCTAATGACATAGCGAATAGTACAAATATCTTCTTCTGTGAAGACCATTTCGATGTAAGTAAACATAATATTTATATTTTATAATAATTAATTACATTAATAATGTAAATATTTTCGTTATTAATTTGAGATTATAATACCTCTAATGTTTTAACAGAAAGTCTCTTGCAACTCATTTCGAATATTTCCGCTCTTTTCCATAATAGATATTAGTTAACAATTGTAGCTTCAGAGTCTTATGATTTTAATAAGCATTACACTAAAAGATCCCGACTAACTTGTTTGTTTTAACTTAACATTTTTAAAATATAAAAGTTCTTGCTTGCTGTGAATGTTCATCATTATTTCACTTTCTTATGATATAATTTAAGTTACCACTAAAGTGTTATTATACTTACTTTGCTTTTTTTTACATTTTTAGCTCTGAAGCATAAAGTCGGAATTATTTTTGAAAAATAATCCGACCATGATTACGTCGACTTGGGGCAGGCTTCTGCTGGGTGCTTTTACAAAATCGTTGTCCATGGTAAAAGTACTTGACAGAATTTGTAAAATATTGCAAATAAATCAAAAACAATGGATAATATAAGAAAATCTTATTAAAACTGTTTCGAAAGCTAATATATCACAAGTAGGCGCAAGTAGACCAACGAGGTTTACAAGCAGGTGACGTCATCATAAACTCGACCAATCAGGAGCGTTTTGTGTCACGTTACAAACGTTTAAAAAATGCATTTTTATTTACGGATTTTTAAATAAATTAATTATTATTTTAAACTTACGTTAATAAATAACCATTTTGAAACTCTTAATTTATACTGATACTGGTAATTGACACTTTATTTTTCGCATTCTCAAATAACCTTTCGCGGACCTTTGTGTAAAATACAGACGCAAACAAAATGGTAATTTATCATTATCGGTGCATTTTTGCAGAGGAAAGTCGCCAAAATTTCCCTTTCCGACGAGTTAATATCCATTTGCTAGATTCAACTTGGACAATTACAGTTAATAGGCTGAGTCGTCCAATATATCACTCCAAAATATTAATCTGCAATTTTAAACGAACAAGTTGGCGGGCAGCATCCGTCTTTTGCCTATTTGAACAACCAACTTTTAAAGGGGTTAAGTTATTAATTTAGTAAAAAATAGTCCATTTTGCGGTTTTTTAGACGTTTTCCTGCGAAAAATGCTTGGATAAGGTTCTTATCAAAGACCATTTTTTTTTATTTTTTGATCCTTAACAGAAATTCTATTGATATTGTCAATAGAATTCATTAAATTACATATAAATCAATTTTTTTTAGTCTAAAAGGAAAATAGCTATTCTTTATATAGGTTTTTTTTTTCTATATAAAACAATAAAAAGCTAACGCTTCTAAAGATTTTGGCTTTTTATGTTCTATACACCACTTTTCAAAACATAGTACTGGTGGTTTGCTGATAAATTTGAGGTACCAAAAAAGCTTCTATTTTGCCCTGTAAACTGTGCCTAAAGGAAAACAATTGAATTAAACCCAGTATTCAGAGCTGTCAAAGTACTCTCAAATAGAACTTTAAGTATAAGTACCAAGTATATACTTTTTTACAAAGAAATTCAAGTACAAGTACAAGTACTCGTTAAAATGTACTTGCTTTTTTAAGTAAATTTAAAAAGTACTTAAAGTACTACCCAAGTATTTTACTTGAAGTAAAACAAAGTACTTAAAGTAAACCAAAGTAACTGAAGTAAATAAAAGTACTGGAAGTAAAAGTAGTTTTACATGACTAGCAATTTTTTTTCATAACATCAAGTTAAATGATAACCTAAGTCTGTTATGTATTGAGATTTTTAGCAAAGTAATTTTTTTGGAAAATTTTTCGGGTCTGGAGGTTTAATATAACTTTTTAATTCGATCCGAATGCATTTTTTATTTTATATTTTGAAACCTTATGACCTCACAAAAGTAGTGATTTTCCAAATATTTTCTGCAGTTTTACCCTTTTAATGGATCATCATTTTTCTTCTTTCTCTAACAACAAACGTATGTTAAACTAATGCACGTACCCTAAAGTCATAAACCTTTAAGTATTATAAGTATTATTTAAAACAAGTTGGTTCCGTATTAAAAAAAATAATAAAGCTGGTAGAAGAGCTTGAAGAGAAGAAAGTAGCGAAATATATAGAGTGTGAGATAAAATGTTAAATACAGGTATCTTTAAGTGATGTTAGAAACAAATAAAAAATATCCAAAAATTTTTAAACCAGTATTTATACAATATTTTAATGTGTTTTTAAAGTACCTATAATATTAAAGGTATTTGAAAATAATTGTAATTTTACCATTCTTAGTGCCATTAACAATTAAATTGAGAGCTATAGTGCATCAGAGTCAGCAAAGGTCGGGCGATCTTCTTATTTTACTTGAAGTACTTTTTTTTACTTCAAGAACATCGTAATCAAGTTCTTGGAAAAATACTTCAAGTAATTTACTTGGTCCAATCAAGTAAAAGTTCAAGTATTATAATTCCGTCCAGTTTTTTAAACAAATTGGTATAAAAATATTTTTTTATAAAAAAATTAATGTTTATAGACTATAGAGGGTGTCCCTAAAAGGTCTGTACAATTTAAATTTTGTCAAAAAATGATGTTAATTTTAGACATAGATAAAGGTGTTGTTTTAAAAATAAAATAAAAAACATTGTTTGTAGTCTCTAGAATATACGGGTTGCAAGCCGCGAAGAAAAACACAATATTTAAAAAAAATCGTTTAAAAATAAACTACTTGAAAACTTTGTCTTTTCAAAGTTTCCTTCCCGCTTGCGCGAAAGCATTGCAAAATTGAGAAAAAAAATAAGATATTTAAAAGTGACGTTTTTTTAAAGTTTGACAGCTAAGACCTTCCTGTGTTGCTTTCAAAAAAATATAGAAATGTTCTTTTAAGCTTAAAGAACTAAATGGCGTATCCCGTTAGTGCTGGCAAGCCTTGCAAAATAAAAAAAATAAGATATTTAAAAATGACGGTTTTTTATAAAGTTTGACAGCTAAGATCTTTCTGTGTTGCTTTCAAAAAAATATAGAAATGTTCTCCTAAGCCTGAAGAACTAAATGGCGACATGACTTGATTAATTACATATTGTAGGGTCTTGAAAAGTCACTTTATGCAAATGTATTTTTTTGTTTAGAATACCTAATTAATCTCATATTCAATAAAACTAATTTATTTAATGCGTCATGTAAAATTATTTGTTTTTAGGAAGTTTTTTATTTTTATTAAGTAATTAATGTGGCTGAATTAATTGTCGTTTTTTTGCTTTTAGTGTGTAACAAATAAAGAGAAATATTTTACATAGGATTACCCACAATTACCTTCTTGTTAATACATATAAATTTTTAAATAAGTTTTTGTTTATTTTTAGTGGTTATAAAATTTTGCTTCAAAGCAAAAAACAAATCTATTCCAAAAATAAGCCTACTATACTATCCCCACCCTTTAAGGATCACGTTATTAATAAAGATAGCACAAAATGTGTAAATTCAAATTCCGAATTACTTTCATACTCGATTATACAGGGTTTTTCCATATAATTTGGTATGCTTTTCAAGGTATTATTTAAAGGAATACCAAAAAGTTGTCTATACAAAAGTTTTAGGATTTTAGATATGACATTTAGAAAAACAACTGACGATCAGAAAATAAAAAAAAAACGGAAATAATATTTTTTTTTTAATGGAACACCTGTATTTTATTAAAAGTATGAAATCTTTGCGTTTTCCCCTTTTAAAAAATATACCGTGTGACAACGAATCACTATCCAGCCCTTTATTTTCTTGAGTAAAAACATTTTCAATTCTTTCAAATTTTAGGATGACATAAAGTATCATAGGATGCCGATTTTGGATATTATGACATGTGCCTATCACTTCCGGTTTAACCGAAAACGACATAAACTTTGATTTTTTAAATTAAACACCCTGTATCTCTGCTGGTTTTTGAGAAAATGGCGATTAAAGATGTCCAAACTACCGCACATTATGCAGTTTTATGGGAAAACAAATAGATGTTTTAAAAATGTATTATGTTTAATTTAATTCTTCCTAAAGACTCTACCTGTGGAGGTCATAATAAAACTACTTCCGGCTTTACCGGAAGTGCTGCGAAAATTGACTTTTCTAATAATGTTAGTTTAAACATTTTAATGCAACACCCTGTATACTTTTTAAGATTTGGATTTTACGGGTCATTCCTGATATAAAATCTGTATTATATCCTATACCTATATTTGTTAGTTTTTGAGAAAAGAGCGATTGAATTGTTCAAACGACCGCACATTATGCAGTTTTAGGGAAAAACAATTTTCTCAAAAACTAACAAAGAAAGGTATAGGATATAATACCGATTTTATATCAGGAATGACCCGTAGAATCCAAATTTTAAAAAATATACAGGGTGTTGCATTAAATTTATTAAAGTAACATTATTAGAAGAGTCAATTTCCACAGCAATTCCGGCAAAGCCGGAAGTTGTTTAATTATGACCTCCACAGATAGAGTCTTCAAAAAGAATTAAATTAAACTTAATAAATTCTTATAACATTTATTTCTTTTCCCATAAAACTGCATAATGTGCGGTCGTTTGGACATCTTTAATCGCCCTTTTCTCAAAAACAAGCAGAGATAGGTTAGGATTTAATACAAATTTTATATCAAAAATAATCCGTAAAATTCAAATTCCGAAAAATATACAGGGTGTTCCATTAAAAAAATCAAAGTTGATGTCGTTTCCGGTTAAACCGGAAGTGAAAGGCACATGTTATAATATCCAAAATCGGGGAGGGGGGCGCAAAATTGGCTATGAATTTTTTTTTTGTCAGTTGTTAGTACCGTAGTCATATGATTATTATTAATCAAATAAATAAATAACTACAAAACAATGTTATAACAAATTTGCAACTTAGATGCCTAATTTAATTATTTTTAATATATTAAGACTGAAAAAATTTATTAATTATTAATAAAATATCAAGTTGACCTGATACCTACAGCGAGAATGTAACTCTTTGAATTTTTTTTAATTTTTAAGCTGCGGATAAATTGGTATTTTATAAATTGGGGGCAGCACTAGTTTTTTATTTGTTGCCTATTATTTAATATTTTAAAGTATAAATGTTACGTTTTAGTAGGCCTGCAATGCAGAGTATTTTTGTATCTGCGATTTTATTGTTGAGAAAATTTATTGTAAGTTTAATCATCCGCAAATAAGGATGTTTAGTTAATTTACATTCCACTTCTTTCTGTCAGATATAAACAGTTGTTTTATGGTAATCAAGTCTTTTTAAAATAGTAGGCTAATATTTTTTTATAAAGAAAATATAAAACTTAACACAAATTTCACCACAAAATTGGTATTTTAAAGAAACGAAATTCTCGGTTCAAATAACTTTAAACCTACACAACTTTGCACTTAAATTTTGTAAAATTTCCGGGGAATAACCCCCGGAATTCCCGTTTTCGTTAGGGAGTATTTCATACTCCTCAAATCTTCCGGGGAGAGGGGGCGCAAATGTTAAGCCCCGCCGAGGGCGCGAGCATTCCTAGATACGGTCTTGCAAGCGGGATCCAACATAGAAGTTCTGTTTGGCTTTTACGGCTTACTAGACATAACGATAACGAGCAGTGCCCTATTGCATATAAAATGAAAATTTAAAGTCGAATTGTTACAAAACTGCTTATCCAAACATAGACACATTATAAATTTTTGAAAAGAGGAAAACGCGAAGATTTTGTATTTTTAATAAAAATACAGGATGTTTCATTAAAAAAAAATACTATTCCTGATTTTTCTATCTTCCGATCGTCAGTTGTTTTTCTAAATGTCATATCTAGAATCTTTATAAAAAACCCTAAAACTTTTGTATAAATAACTTTTTTGTATTTTTTAAATAATAACTTTAAAAATCCTGTAGATAGCACTTTTAAGAATCATCATTGCACGAAATTAGAAAACTGAATTAAAGCGCAGCTTTCCACAGTCGATTCAATATTAATGAAAATAAATTTGAAAATAGTTTCAAAGGCATCTTAGTATCTATAAATGTCTTTTACAAACTCGATTTAATTTATTTTGGCATTTATATCTCCCACTGTGAAGCAGTGAATTTTTGATCTGAGTTTTAAATATGACCTTACTAAAAAAATCTAAACATTTGTCCAAACATCAAACGAGCCAAGAGAGAACCATAAAACGACCAACCTAGGCTACTATACCAGACTTATATACAAATACTCTTTATGAACTTTTAAATTAAAAAAAGCTTTACAAAAAATATTAAAAAGTAAAATAATAAAATGTATTTTTCAAATTACTCTTCAAATAGTCTTTATCAATTTCAACTTTGAGGAGCTTCTCTTAGCGGAGGCTGTACTGACCGGAACTGTGAGCATGATCCTGATTGTAATGTAAACATTTGAATATATTTACATATACCTACAAATAATTTCACCCAAAACTACAGGTATCGTGCCGGGCAGTGTGTGTAAAAACGCTTATTCAGGCGAAACATTCATTTCATAGTGTTGCCAGACGATTCTGAATAGCTGCAATAATACTCACTTCCATCGTGCACGTATTCGAAATTAATAAAAGTCAATATCATCTGCTTAGTTTTTTCCGAATTGTTCGGGGCGAGATTGGCAAAATGAAAATAAATATAGGTAACTTGTAAAACTTTTTTGCGAGGCCCCCTCAGGCGCGAGGCCGTCGGCGGTAGCCGACGTCGCTGACGCCTAGCGCCGCCACTGTTTGTGGGGTCTCCGGAAACAGAATATATGAAAAGCAAAAATATACTACTGTAGAAGACCATTAAAATGTATCGTGGCACAATGTAGGACACTTAGCAGAAAATATGTTTCTAGGACTGTTAATAGTTTAATTAGATGCATGCGTCTAGTATCCAAGAGAAAACTTATCATTTTAAAAACTACTTGCTGTAATATTTTTTGTGTATACATCTGTGTTATTCATTTTATTTCGTGCCTAGTAAAACGCGCCATATTCATTTTAAATTTTGTTAAATTTTTCTGTCAAATGATTAATAAAGTTTTAATATTATGTCTTACTTTCCTTAATTTAAATAACTCATTTATACTAAAAATATATGCTAACATTTTCTTTTTGCAAAAAAAAAAAACAAAAAAATTGCCTGAATCAAGACCAACTATCAAGATATTTATTTTAAGAAATAAATAAGGGTACCAGCTTTTAAAGTATTACATGTCACACATTGCTAAAATCAAACTAAGGGACACTATTTAACCACGTAAAAAACAAAGTTGATAATGGTGGCTGAGTGACGAAACGTCAGATGTAAAAATTTGAAAACACTACCAAACAGCCCAAAAAAGTGGCAATGTAAATGTGCTATATATTTAAAATCATTTCTAAAACAAAGCCAAGTATATCGCCGGAAATACTCAGAATTTTAAAACTTTCTAAATGGCATATTGTTACTCACAAAAATACGCCACTTTGTCAAAATTTTAACCATCTAAGTTGGGACAAAATCGCATGTTTACTATAACTAACACTAACAATTTGCCGTTTAGAAAGTTTTAAAATTCCGAAATCATAATGGTAGGGGTCGAATTTAAATTACCCCGTATAGCAGACCTAACTGGAACTCTTATCAAATTTGACATTTTTTAGTAAAAATAATCCAAAAACCCCATTAGGTTTCCTATAATATTAATAAAACAAAAAGACAAAACAAAAACTTATAACAAAGAGGCATCTATCTAGCAATAAAGAAGGAAACGTTAAAAATAACGATATTGCAATGCTCTCAACAAATAGTTTATTGGAGAAAATTAAGTACATTATAAAAAAAAACACAAAATTACTGTTTCACAAAGAAAAAAATAAACATTTACTGTGTTCAAACTGCCAAAAATATAAATACTTATATTTGATTTGGTTAAAACACTCGCAAAAATGGCCATAAGTACGACATGACTTCATAGGCAGAAATGATCCATATCAAGAAAGAAAACAATTGCATAAACAAGAAAAAAATAATTAAAATTTAGGTACTGTACGAGGTATTGTGTATCCTTTTACATTTGGATGGTTCAAACCTTTAGTTGTTGAAATTAAATATGTTAATAAGTAAATAATCTTATATTCTGTGCATGGCCGCCGGCAGAGGGGGGTCAGGGGAGGTACGTCGACCATCCCTGGGTTTTTTAAAATTACTTAAAATAAAACAATTCCTGTCTAAATTCTTGAATTTTACAATATTCCCTAGGAATTTAAATAACTATGATTATTATTTAGAAATTAAAGCTGTGGTATTTTTACTTGTGTTTTTAATTCAATTAATTCTGGGCTAGTAAATTAACCAAAACTTTTTGACTCCCTCTACATTTTTTTCTGGCGGCGACCCTAATTCGGTGTCATCTTGCGTTTAATATTTATTGTTAAATATTAATACTTTACATTGATCATAAAGTAATAAAAAAAGGCATATTTGAGGAGGCCTATATGTAAGAGCAAAAAGAAAGAAAAATCTGAGTTTAAATTAAAAACTAATTTACCAAGAAAAATATATATATATATATATATATATATATATATATATATATATATATATATATATATATATATATATATATATATATATATATATATATATATATATATATATATATATATATATATTACATATATATATTATCTTTTTCTTCAACTTTCTAATAAAATTAACACGACATTATTGTATTTTAAGTTTATTCTTGAGTTGTAAGGTTGAGAAATAATAAACAACTCAAGAATAAAACTTGAAAAAGTACAATATAATGTGCGAAACGTTGTTGAAATTCTTTCAAATTTATTTGTCAACTATCAGAATTAGTAAAATAATAAATAATATAAATATAAATAATATAATATATATTTATAATATAAATATATATAATATATATATATATATATATATATATATATATTTATATATATATATATATATATATATATATATATATATATATATATATATATATATATATTTACACATAATAGGTATAATTCATTTGTATAATTTGTGTATTTAAGGATTATACTATATACATGCATATAATTTTTTAATAAAAACTTACGGTAAGAATATACTTTAAAATCATGTTTTAATATTCCGATTGTTGAACTTTTGCTAAGTCTATTTATTACACACTCTAATAACACATTAGGTCGTACACCCTGATGACCGACAGAATACCCAAACTGAAGATGAGAATCAAGTTTTTATTCTGTAAAAATTGAATCTAAGTGAAGCTTAAAAATCAGATCATGCTTACAGGTAATAAATATTTATAAGCAGGACGAAGAATAATGCCCTAGGCTTTATCGTATAATTTTACTTTTAGTTCGCAAAGGCCTAGTGACTTTATTACCGCTTTATTTAAATTTTAAATAACATTATTTCTGTTGTTGCTGTTGTTTTGGTAAATAAGGTATATAGGGAGGACCAGTAGTGTGATAGGAGAAGCACATAAGAAAAGGTATAATAATCTTCTCAGGTAGTTTGCGATCTTTTCTTTTACACAATCTACTCCATCCATAGCTATGCTAACAATAATACCCTTTATTTTAATATTCATTGGTATACGACGTTTTCTTAGCCACATTTAGAAAATAAACGCAGGGCAATTCGACAACTATTTCCCTTAACCATTATTTAATATTGGATTAAGGCACCAAAAATACTGCCCAATTTAATGCCAATCATGTTTGTTGGGGCCAAAAAAGGCTACCAATCCCCATATCTTATTTATAAGCCGTTAAGTCCTGGAAAATCAAGAATCATTGTGACAGTGTTTGCGTTATTTTCGAGAACGAAGTAAATGACATAAACACGTTAAATGCATAGTGTTATTAGTTGGTGCCAGAAAGCTAAGATTTTTTCTTTAAGCCAGACTGTATTTGTCCCTTATCTTCTTTCTGCCTCTTACTTACGAACAGGCTGTAGCCTACTAGCCTCCTGAGACAAAATGTTATTAACCAATAAATCAAAAATAATATTTTGTATTTAATCAATCAATTTAAAAAATTAATTAAAATCTTAATTTTAACTTCATTAATTTTCCGTTGCCAATTGCCTAACACCCATTCTAAGTCCCTCATATTCACGCCATATATTTCTTACCGATGTTTTACGCGGAGAGAATCATTTACGCCCTGACCTTCCGCCTGAACCTGCAGCCGCTGCGTCATATTTGCCCACCGCACCGGCGAACTATTTCATACAGGATTTACCACGCGAGAGGGCGATATATTTTTTCGCCTTTGGTCAGTACGATTTGAATTGTTGCAATGGGTATCATTTTATTTATTGTTGCCTCTCTTCCACATGTTTAAATAAATAATAAAAGGAATGGCAAATAATTAATAGAATTTTTTAAACGGTGGGTTTTCCGACTTTTGCTCGCTAACAAAGTATATAATAAGTCTCTTTGTTATTCCGAAACAGTGCACACTATTTTACACTTTTTTAAGTAAGTGCTCTTATGGAAGATGTATTTTAGGACTAGGTGTGTACAAAAAGTGTAATATCGCTTGGTAGGCCTATTCCAGATCTCAAGTTTACTCAGGCAGAACTGGCTACGAAAGGCGGTTGTAATGCAAGGCATTTTAAGAAAGAAGTCTAAAATAAAAATAAGAGGATATGCATCTGTACATTAAACGCCTTATTTTGTTTTCCGTGTTTATCGTTTTATTTAGACGGGGCTAAAAAAATATATTGTCGTAGCACAATAAAACTGAACATAAAATATGCCCAGAATTAATAAAAACACCAGAAACATTTTGTCCGATGTTCTTTTTTAAAAATGGCCCCCGACATACTTAGGAACGAGTCGCCACTGGTTCCTATCCCAAAATCTCTGCCTCTTAAAGTAATGAGATCCAAGTTCTAGTTAGTTCAGTTATGTATCCTGGAAGGATGTTTTGAGTATGTAATTTGTCTAGAATAAAATTGTGGACAGATGGTAATCTAATTTTAGATCTTAGTAATTTAAGAGGCTGAGATTCTTGGATAGGATCTTGGCCCTTATTTTACATAAGTGTTTTTAGTAGGATCTACTATCTTTTTTCTGAGTTTAATGGGTGGAATACAATCCGCCTGTTTTTTCAATTCTAAAATAATTATGACCTCAGAAACTCAAGTTCAATTAGATTGCCATCTTTTATAATACATAATATTACCGCCCTTGTTTCAGAGCGTTCCGAGGAAAATATGCACCTTTCACAATGTTCCTATACGTGAGTCAAAAAGCTACTTGCATACCAAATTTCAGCTTTCTACGCCCCATAATTATGATGAATCAATGAGTAAATAAGTCAGTACTAAAATGAGCGATTTTTAAAATCAAATATTTCATAAACCACTTGACTAACTAACATTCCCAATTATTTTACAGGTAATTAGAATACCTATGTGATTTTACATACCAATTTTTTTTTATCTTTGGACAGTTCACGAAGACTGAGGTGTATCGTGGGTGTCTTAAGTGTGGTAAGAGGGAGCTTGTTCATATGGGACTTAAATATTTGGAGCGAACAGGACTGTGTTTTGGAGGCATTAAACTGAACAAGATTTTTGGCGCCTCAATCAAAGATAAGTTTGAGGTCTTGTAAGAGAGACATCCGCATTGACCTACGCTTGGTTTCCAAATCAGGCTTATTGACTGGCTTGAGAAATTGAATGTTAGAGTGGAGAATACTGTCGTCAGCAAAACTATGAATGGGACTGATTGTGGAAGAAAGAAGATCGTCAATGTGTAGAAGAAACAGTACTGAGCCCTGGGGCACCCCAGCATTAAGAAGCTGAAAGAAAGACCATCTACAATAACTGATATACATCGATTAAAAAGGAAACTAGAGAGCCAAGAGCAAAGCTTAGATGGAAAACCGTAAGAAAGAAGTTTGTTAAGAAGCCCATCATGCCAGACCTGATCGAAAACGTTGGATATGTCAAGAGCAACGATCTGGAATTCACCAAAAATTTCAAGGGACTTGTTCCAGTTTTGTGAGACAAAGGAAAAAGATTAGCTGTGGATCTTCTGTAACGGAATCTATACTGTCTGTCATGTAAGATCTTGTGTTTTTCCAGATACTTCAAGATTTGGGAATTAATGAATTTCCATTACTTTGCAAACAACAGAAATAAGAAGAAAGGTCTATAGTTAGAAGGAATAGAGTGTAGTTCATCTTTTTGGGGATGGATTGCACACGGCTTTCAGCTCTCCGGAAAAATGCCCTGTCGTAAGAGATTCAAAAGAGGCGATTAGGATGGGTGAACTCGGGGTACATTTTTTAAAAACGATTGCTGGTATGCCATCCAGCCCAGACGATTTTTAGATATTAAGAGAAGAAAGAATTTGGCCTTGATCTATTTGACTTTATAAAAATGATATCGGACATTTTATGAGGAACAGGGCAACTGTTGGAAGAGGAAAGTGTTGGTGAGGATCGAGAGTACAATTTGCAGCAAATTGTTTAGAAAGGACTTTATCTTTTATCCGATGGTTAAAACGGTCTTTAGCTTCTGAAATAGTTTGATTATACTCATTTCTTGCTTCGATGCTAGCCTGTCGATTTTCGGGACTAGGGTTTAGGAGAAACTTTTTGTGTGAATTTTTAAAAGTCTGTCTTTGTCACAGGATTTAGAAAACCACGGTGTGTTATTTGAAGTTATGGGGTTCTTTTTGGTATGGGGAATATAGGTCTCAATGCCTAGTTGAATTGTTTCGGTAATTTGTTTACATATTTCAAAAGGATCGTGAGTAGAAAAGCAGATAGGATCCCAAGGGTAGGTGGCAAGGAAATCTCTCAGACCATCCCAGTCGGCTGAGTTGTAGTGCCAGACGGTTCGTGGCGGCATGTGTTCAGTTGCCTCAGAATGTGTGAAGTATGATACGGTGACCAAACCATGATCTGAGCGACCAAGAGGAGCAATTACTGATTAAGGGTGGAAGTAAGAAAGATCTAGGGGTTAGAATTATGTATGGGAACCCTAGGAAAGTAGGTAGGTTCCATGCTTAAATTGGTGAGCGAATTGCTGATTGCGAAATTTTCGGCTGCTCTGCCCTGTGTGTCATTTTTTCTAGAACTTAGCCAGTCCTTATTAAGAATATTAAAATCCCCGAGGACGATTACTTTGGCCAATGGAAACTGGGAAATAATAGTGTCGATCTTTATTAAAAGAAAATTAAAGACCTCGGTGTGGAAATCGTTAAATGGGGGCCGGTATATACAGCAGATAAATTTGGTAGAAGATGATAAAAGATCTGTAAGTAAGTTTAAGCCAAAGAATATTAGGCCTTCCTGATTCGAGGTTAGAAACTTTAGCACAAGCCAGGTCATTGCGAACGTAAGCAAAGACGCCGCCATGGGGTCGAAAAGATGAAACGAGTTCATAACCTGGGAAAAGGAGGTGGTTGGTTGATGTTTTTGGACTTATTTGGGTTTCGGTAAGAGACAGTATGTGGGTGTGGAAGATTGGAGATAATGGTGAACAGAGATAATGTTGGAATTAAGCCCACATATATTTGTGAATTATATCAGACTTATCGATGGTGCTCCCCCAAATGCACCCCTCGCCCGGAGAACCGAATGGAGGGGTACCATCATCATTATTTCCAATTTTTATCAAAGTGAAAAGAAAGGAAAGAAGAGGAAGAAGACAAACTGAAAGAAAAAGAAAGAAGAGGAAGAAGGAAAACTGTCTCACCTGCCCAGAACTCGAAACGTTCATAAGACTCATAAGATCTAAAAGACTTTACGAGTTCTTTAAAGGGCAGGTGGGGTGTTACTGCCTTAGGCGAGGAAAAGCTCCTCTACCACCTACCAGTAATGTAATGTAATAGATATCTTACTGTGAAAGACCAAATTTGGTGAAGTTAACATTCGCGGGTAAATGTCAAATATAAAAAAAACTAAACGAGCACTAACCAAAACTATCCACTTTGATGCGTTCTGGTTACCACTAACTGGAACTAAGGACCCTAACTAAAATTATAAGTTTTAACCAGAACGCACCAAAGTTGTTAGTTTTGGTTAGTGCTCGTTTAGTTTTTTTTTAATTTGACATTTACCGGCATATATTAACATTCACCAAATTCGGTCTTTCACGGTAACAGATATATGGCATGGAAAAATTTTGTTTTCATTATAAAAATATATATTTTTAAATTTTTTGACACTTTACGATCCATAGAGCAAGAAAAGAACGTTTCTGAATTATTTTTTGTTGCTAGGGACATGATTTTGTTTGACAATAACAAGAAAGTGCGAAATCGAAACTGAAGCAAATTTGGCAAAAATTATATGAGTAATGCTATAGATTCTCAAAGATCTGAGTGTGTTCGTCATAGGCGTACAACAAGTGTGTTGTTAAGGGGTCAAATATGAAAAAAAATCATATTAAAATTACGTGGAAACTGAATTAAAGCGTATCTGACACTTGACACAAGAGTCTTGTAACACGTAATGAAGCCAATGAAGCCATGCAGTGTCGGTAAAACAATTGTTATGTTTTACATCAAGATTAAGTGGGTAGAAATTTACCAAGTTTGTTTGTTTATTTTATTATATTTTGAATATTATAAACGATAGAGAAAAATGATATCATAAATAGGCGTATTTGAACCAACAAAAATCGAAAAGTGTGTTAAAGCATCAATTTTGGTATTTTAAATCAAACACCCTGTATATTTTCATTATAAATAATAGACCCATTGAAAATAGGATCTGGGGAGTCCAACGGTACTTCTCTAGAATCCGAAACCCACCTGAGCAAAATATGCTTTACCGAAAAAGAATCTCTATTGAAATATACCGGGTGTTTCTCAAAGGTGGTTTCCCCTATAACTTTTTTATTTTTTAAGATAAAAAAATTAAATTTGGGGTGTTGATATATGACCTAAAAATGCATTTAATGAAGTGTTCAATTGTTTCTGACGATTTCCGGTTTCACCGGAAATGACCTCAACTTTTGAATTTTAAATGGAACACCCTGTATTTTTTCCACCTATTCCATAGAAAATGACATCCTAAATACAATTACACCACATATGTCAACTTTTGATATTTTCCTTAAAAAATATTTAATTTTTAAAAATTCAATCTAGAGTGCCATGACCTTGTTAAAACAACCAATTTTAAGTCAAGGAGGCGTGAAAAATAGTTTTAATTATCTGACGTATTTTATATCTTTTCCAGTAAGGTAAAAAGATTCCAAAATTGTGTTTCTAGTCATAACTCAATTTTTTCAAATGGAACGATGGTGGCTCGTTGGCATATTTGAAAAGAGCATTTCTTTTTGAATAATTTGATACCCCACACTTGATCTTTGGACTTAAATTAACACTGTTGTTTCATTTAAAATTCAAAAGTTGAGGTAATTTCCGGTGAAACCGGAAATCTACAGAAACAATTGAGCACGTCATTAAATGCATTTTTAGGTCATATATCCCCACGCCAAATTTGATTTTTCCATCTTAAAAAATAAAAAAGTTTTAGGGGGAAACCACCTTTGAGAAACACCCGGTATAGGTTAAATCTGTTGGTAGTGGAACCACCAAGCTTTACATTTTTATGTTTGTTTTGAAGAGCTTAATAAGTTCTGGTTAGGATTAAGACGGGCTTAAAGCATATTTCTTTATTTACCGATTCTCGTTTTTTAAGTCAAATATTAGCAATATAGAAAAAAACCTAATTGTTTATTAAAAACTCACTATAATCATAAAATGATTATCTAATAAGAATTATGTGAATATTAAAAAAAACAACAACTTATAAATGCAAAAAGTTGTACCATTAAAAATATAGAATAAAACTGTCCTTTTTGCGTGATGTCTAAGCATTATTTTTGTAACAAATAATTATGTTTTGTATATTATGTTAGACTCATATGCCGAATTCGCCCATTCGCCGAAAAAAATACTCAGTTCGCGAAATGATCAAAGCCAAATGATCGATTGCCGAATATTGTTCCTATTTCGGTAGGTGTTTAAACTGATTTGCACATTTCGCGAACTGAGCTATCCGGAGTTGTTCAAATGCCGAATAAGATATATTTCGGCGGATTATCATCAGCTCGTCGCTTGAACATGAAAAAAAAATACTTTCAATGTTGCTTTTTGGCCGTTTAAGGTAGACCAGAACGCTTGTTTCAAAATAAAAAGCCGCTTTGCTTACCAGAACTAACCATGACGGACTAGGTAGTTATTAACAAAATTTTTACAATTTTTGATATGATAGAAGTTACAATTTTTTTAAAAAGTGTAATTATATATTTCCCGGGTTTTTTCCAATACGTTGTTAAAATTTTGTTTATAACTTCTGCAAATAATTAAGACAAATTCAAAAGCCCTAAGTTCTAGTCGGTCATGGTTAGTTCTGGTAAGCAAAGCGGCTTTTTATTTTGAAACACGCACAAAATCTGTTTTTGGACGACCAGAACGGGGTTTGGCCACAACATATAATTATATATTTTTTTCATGTTCGAGCGACCAGTTGATGATAATCTGCCGAAATATATCTTATTCGGCATTTGAGCAACTCCGGATAGCTCAGTTCGCAAAATGTGTAAACCAGTTTAAACAGATACCGAAATAGGAACTATGTTCGGCAATTGATCATTTGGCTTTGATCATTTCGCGAACTGAGTATTTATTTCGGCGAATGGGCGAATTCGGCACATGAGTCTAACATATATAAAAAATAGTTATTAAAAATCTATTTCGAATATTGTCTATACGTGTATATACTAATTTTATTTTTTGTTAAATTGTATGTTTTTAAAATTTATGAGAATCAAATTATATTCTTACCTTACTGAAAAGCTGTCAAGATAAAGATTTGAATTGTAAAAAAGGCAATAGTTCACTATCAATCTTCAAACAAACAGTGCTGAGAGGATGGCGATATTTATAAAATTTTAGTTTGGTACCTGTGATGTCTGGAGGGTAAAACTTGCAGAGGCGCCACAAAGAGAGAAAAATTATGTAACTGGGAGTTTTTAAATTTAATTATAAGTTATAATAATTCCTAGTATTTATAATCGCTAGACGATACATCGCATAAAAATACTCTTGATCAAATTACTAAAGTCCCTTTTTTGCAATTATGCAGTTCTCACTTCTAAATTGGCAAACAGATTTGTACTTATAAGCAATACGCGTTAAACACACATAATTATGTATATGTTTATATCAGTTATAATCAGTTTAGTTAGTTAATTTTGGTTCTTAATTAAATAAAAATGTTTTATTAACTATTTTGTGTTTTTTTACCTGAAGTAGTTGGATTTTTTTTATTTTTAAAACTGTGATTTTGTACACTAAAAATACAGTTTAAAGCAACAAGTAAAATCCTAAACATCACTATTGAATTTTCTCAAATAAGGGATGACAAATTAAATCTATTATACTTACATATGTATGTTTAGTAATTGTAATTAACTTACATTAATAAAGATAAATGAATCCGTTAAATAAACATTACATATAACCATTATTTTTTAAAATAGCAAGACACAAATTATACCTAGCTCTAGCGGCTTACCCTGTAGGTTTAGAGTTTTGGTGCAATAATTAAAATGCTTGTTTTGAGGTCCTTAATAACATATTAAAATTTGGTTAGTTTTCACCGGTCGCCAAAAACCCATTTAAAGTGTGCATGGTCCTTTCTTTTAAACTTATAGATGAGATCACTAAATTTGTTATATTTACTTTGACAAACATAACTTAAGGCAAATTTACCTGAAACTTGAAGTTAAACCAACTAACCGACTGAAGAATCTTTGTGGTGTACGAGACACACGCTTAGCTTTTTTGGATAAAACCCTTTCAAAAATCTATTCTTTCCTTTTAGTAGAGTTAATTTAAATTATTACCCTTGTTAAGGGATTTGCCAATATGTCTTGTATTTTTTAATCACTGTTTAAGGAACACGATTATTTTATTGAGCGAATTTAATTAGTGCTGTACTACTATTTATTGGTTTTTTAGGTTTGTGGATTAATTAAATATTAAATCTGTTATACAAAAAAATCATTAAAATTTTGTTCTAATTGGTTAATTTTTTCACTTCACACACGTCACACAGACAATTACTTACTTAACAAATCCCATACAGTGACTTTGATTACCATAGTAATTGTTTTCCACAAGTGCTATTAAAAAAAATAATAATGAGGCTAATAATAAACAATTTAGTTAAAGACTTTAACTCGCCGATTACTTTGAATGTAATTATTTACAAAAAATTATTCTAACTATTCTCTAAGATAACGTATTGTCTCGAAAGTTGCCTCCACTTCGATTTTGACCAAATTTGGTATACGAGGGTTTTTTGGATCGCTGCTCACGAATCTGAAAAAGAAAAAAATCGGCAAAGTTTCGTTTTTGAGATATTCATCATCAAAGTTGAAAATTAAACTAACCTCATTTACACTATTCCTCCTTCTTTTTGCACAGTATTCTTGATTTTTACCACTACAACTAACCAAATTGGCAAACAAAATTTTATAAACTCCTTTAAAAACTTGTTTTTATATATATTTTAAATCTTTTACCATTTAATTGCAACCTTCGCTTTCAAACGCCGCAACCATGTATACACTAGGAAAATATTCAACAAACATGGCCGCCCCGTTTAAAAGTGAAGCTTCGCAATTTAATGAAAAAAAGGTGTAAAATAAACATAAAAAATTATTTTTAAAAGGAGTTTATAAAATATTATATGCCAATTTAATGTAAAAATCATAAATTGTGTGAAAAAAGAAGGGAGGATATGGTGAAAATGAGGTTAGTTTGATTTTCAACTTTGATGATGATCTCGAAAACGGAACGTTGCCGAAAAACAATTTTCAGATTTCTGATTTGTGATCAGCACCTCAAAAAATCCCCGTATACCAAATCTGGTCAAAATTGGCGAGGAGGCAACTTTCGACACAATTACCATAACTTTTCTTTAAGTTTTGCGAAATACGGGTAGTTTATTCTTTGGTAAATATTACGGTTTTGTCATCAGCCTGCATACTGGTAGTCTTTTTTAATTTTTTGCATAAGCATTTTTTGTTTATTAGTATGCAAACTTTTCTAAAATAAAATGACTGAGTTTGACCATCAGTAATTTTTTCCCTGTTACAAGAGGTCTGTTTGTTATTTAGAAATATTTTACACTATTTTACACTTTTTAGTCCCACCTAGTCCCAGGGCCGCCAACAGAAAACAATGTAGAGGGGGGTCAAAAAGTTTAAGTCAATTTACTAGTTTAGAATTAATTGAATTAAAAACACATATACTAAAACTTTAATTTCTAAATAGTAATCATACTCATTTAAATTCCTAGGCGATATTGTAAAATTTAAGGATATAGGTAGGTAGGATTGACGCAAAAAAGTGTAAAATAGTGTACACTGTACTATACCGGGTGTTTCAACTTCGACTCTCACCATCGGGATGTCGGAAACTATAGAAGATACGAAGACGGTTAAATTGGAGCAAAGCTGAACATTAATTTTGGGTACTAACAATGTGCTCTTTAGAAAGTTTTAAAATTTTGAATATTTTTGGAGGTATCCGGGAAAAATTTAAATTTTGGAAAATTGTTTTTATTTTTCCTACCTTTATTTAAATAAATAATTTTTAAAAATCGGACATTTATATCCATCATTATCTTTATTCGTTGTTATTAGCACCAAATTGGATTTTAGAAGTTTTTTTTGTATTTCTTATATTGTATCACAAGTTACCCCCGAATTTTCAATAATGTAAAGTACCTATAAAAACACTTTAATTTTTTTAGTCTGTCGCATTATAATCTAAATGATATCTTGAAACATTGTTAATAATTTTGCCGTTAAAATGAACATAACCAATCCAATGGTCTGTTAGTTACTCATAAATGGTATACACAATTTTGTCAATTTTACACCTTTTTACGTAAGCGCTCTTATGGAAGGTGTGTACTTTAGTATTACGTGTGTAAAATAGTGCAAAATATTTCTGAATACCTTACAGACCTTATATAATGAAATCATATGTAAGAATTATTACAAAAACAATAGAACTAGTGTGAAAACAACTAAAGATGACAACCTCATCGAACTTTGTTTAAGTTAATGGATAAAAATATTTCTGAGTTTGGTTCGTTTTTTCGAGCATATACCTACTAAAGGCAGCCTTACCGCTTGGCCATGCAAAGAAGCGTGCAAGAAAGAAAGATGAATATGATGTATAACCTTTCTTTCTCGCTGTAACGAGCTGATAGGTCGGTGGCGAGAAGCCGACCAATCGGCACACAGAAAGAGAAAGAGCTTATCCAGATAGCCATCGTGGAAGGCAATTAGCCGGAAATCCACCTCCGCAAATTGTAGTCAAGTTGTCGAAGTTGTCAAGTAAAAGTTGTAAAAAAATTGGCAGTAATTTTTTTACAACTTGGGGACAACTTGGCTACAAAAAGTTACCTTAACGTCAAATTGGTAACATCTACTTCATCAAATAAGATCAAATACTATCATGCAATCAATTTTTAATTTTTGGAGCTGGAAAAATTATTAAGTTTAAAACCCTTTTTCATAATATTGAACATCAAAAGATAAAAATCGATATCAACACCGTTGTTTGTGAAATCTACAAACCTAACATCAGTGTTAAAAACATGGAACATCGGTAACGAAACATCGACGTTTTAAAAACATCGATGAACATCGCCCAGCACTACATTAGCGTCGCCGGAGTCTCATGCGTCCGATTTCCGACCATCCGACGTACGAATATTTTTAAAATTTCTTGTCGCAAAACTTGCATCTGCATGTCTCATTGGTCGGAATTTCGGATCCGATATCCAGTCAAAAGAAAAGAAAATAAGAGCATTTTAAAGGTCAACCTGTGAAACTGCAATCAAGAAAAGAGGAAATAATAACCTAACGGAACTAAAATATTATTTAATGGAATAAGAGAGAGTGGTTGTCGTTGTCCAGTATGAGGTAAATTCAGGTTATAGCTGGAGTCTCGTGCGATTTCCAACCACCCGACCATCCGACGTACGAATTTTTTTAAAATTTTTTGGAAAACTTGCATGTCTCATTGATCCGAATTACGGATCCGATATCCAGTGAAAAGAAAAGAAAATAAGAGCAGAACAGGGGGGAAGGGGGGGAGGCTCCCCCCCCATAGGTGATCGATGGGGGCGCCAAATTTTCTTTTAAAGGGGCGTCAAACTGAGATAGAGTTTTTTTTAATCGCAATCACCCAAAATAAAAGAATACTATTTAAAAAATACATTAGCATCCCATAAAATTGATATTTGCTATTCTGTAACGTGTTGTAAGTTGTTGTAACCTTAAAAAGTTTTTTATTTGTGTATACAATGCCATTTTTTGCGTCTTGTTTTGTCTAACGCCACCGAAATCTCATAGCTTTGGCGGCAATTTATCATATCTGCTAAACATGCGGGCTTTGATACAGATATTAACAATGGAATCTTTGTCGGTGCTGTATTAAAGTATTTTAAGCAATTGAAATTTTTGGGAATATATTTGTTTATCTTATAAGATTACCGACAAACTTTATTAGCTAACAGTAAATTATATATTATTCTTGTCAATATTGTCTAATTGGTTTTATGTTTCATATTGTTGTGATCCAACCAAGATCAAATATAATATTCTATTATAAATGTGATAATACATTATAAGACGGAATTTCCTTTTATAATAATTAATGTTTTTTATAGTTTTTACGTATCACGATAACACATTTTTATTATAGTTACTTTTATTATTCAGAATTATCATTATTGTCAAAGAACCCCAAATATTCTATAATCATTATTTACATTTTCCAAGACTTTTAACACCCTAATAAAAGGGTAGATATTTCTAAAAACACGTAAAAGTCATATAAACTTATCCTTTGCATAATAAATGTTTCCTTTAAACTAACAATCTATTACCCTACTATTAAAAAGCTTTTAGAACTATAAAACCCTAAATAGGTTATTGTATACTTCGATCGTAAACACCCCAAATTAATATTTTAACACTTGTGTCAGTGGTCAACACAAGCCCCATTGTAGAAGAATAAGTATCTAGCAGTTTTTTTCAAGCATCAGTATCTTTAGGTTAGCCATACATTTAAGTTATAGTCTCTAGTAAATCTTAGTATATTCAGTGACAGTTAATATTATAAAAAAAAACTAAATAAATAATTTAAATAAACCAAAAAGGAATTTAATTTGAAAATAGTTTGAAAATAATAAAACAAAATTGTAAAACTAAGTGCTACAGCCATTGTAGCAACCAAATTTAATAATAATAATTTGTGTCATCGGTGACTACTGAAGTGAAGTAGGGCTGTGCTACTGCATTCGGTGGCACACAACATTTTGGTGGCAGCGAAAAACTTCTTGTGATAGTTTTGAAGGCGCGCCGAGACGCAACAAATCATCACAAAACCCCGGAACGAGCAAGGAACGTCCGGAGAATTTTTGAAGGTGCGCGGAGAACGCAGCAAAATCCTCAAGGAAGCAAAAAAAACAGCAGTGTTCTTGAAGGAGCGCGGAGAAGCAGCAGGAGCACTATTGCACGGGGTACAAACTCGACGACTTTCAAGGAACGCCAAGACGCAGGAAGTCTCCAGGCAGTTTGGAAAACCATCATCGCATATTCCTAAGGCCTACTGAAACCCCGCGAATTTTAGCTGGACAGAAGTCGATGATGAAAAAGTAAGTCTTTTGTTTTTCAAGTGACACCGTGTTTCTCTTAATTTTAAGTGTAGGTTAGGATTTATATCGTGTTTGATTTATTGTATCTTATATAATTTAGTAATCATAGTATAAAAAAAAATACAAAATTTAAAGCTGGATAGTTACTGCAAATAACAAAAAGTGTATAAATTATAGTATAAAAAATATTTAAATAAATTGAAATAATAATAATATAAATAAACTTTTGGGGAGAGGCAAAAAGCCAAAACAAAAAAAAAAGAAAAAATATATATTTATCGGTATATTAATTACTTATACTAAATAAAATATCTTTATAACAAAAATATAAATATTTTTAAATAAGCTTATTCTATTTTTGATTAAAAAAATGGCTGAACGTAAAAATGCAATTGATTTACTTCAACAAATTGACTCATTTGATGGGTACGGGGACTCTAACTCCTTACATTTTTTTTTTAAATTGCGATGCCATGATGCAAATTGTAAAAGAAACGGAGCAACAAAATTTAGCCAATTTAATTTTTGCTACTAAGTTAAAAGGAAAAGCTCAAGAAGTAACACAATATAAAGTATTTCAGAATTGGGAAGAAATTAAGGACTTTTTATTATAACAATTCACTGATGGTAGACCACCCTCTCATTTTTTATCTCAAATAATGCATGTTAAACAACATTTTAGGGAAAGTGTGAAAGATTACAGTGACCGACTTAAAATTTTAGTTAACAAATACAAAGAAACTTGTTACCTGAATTATAACACTAACGAAGCAAAAGTTCTAATTGAAAATTTACAGTCTATTGTAGTTAATAATTTTAGAAAAGGATTACTTGACGAAAAAACACAGATTAAGGTTATAGCGGAAAGTAGTTCTGACTTAGATAGGGCAATATCGATAGCAATAGAAATGGAGTTAGAAAGTAGCGATAAACTAAAAAATATTCAAAACAGGAATTACAGGTTTTATTCAATCTAGGCATCACGAAAATAGAAATTTTAACCGTTCGAATGTAAATGGATGTATGTATTGTAATAAAAATAATCATCTGACATCCGAATGCAGATTACTTTTAAGACATGAACAAAACCTTGACTGCGACTAATCTTGGAATATTCCAGGATTATGTGGTGGGTAGCGTGCAGAATGGGTCACAGGTTGATGTTGTTTACACGGACCTTGCAAAGGCTTTCGATAGGGTGTCTCATGGATTACTTATTCAGAAGCTTTCATCACTAGGAATAACTGGACCATATATTAGATGGATTGAGTCGTATCTCACCGGTCGCAAGCAATGTGTGAAGATTGATAGTGTGGTGTCTCGTGAGATAAATGTTACTTCTGGAGTGCCTCAGGGCTCTCACTTGGGTCCCGTTCTGTTTCTTCTCTTTATAAATAGTGTTACAACGGTTTTTAAAAAATGTGAATGCTTGCTATACGCCGACGACCTTAAGTTGTTTTATCCTGTGAATGCTTTACAGGACTGTGAGATCATTCAGCAGGAATTAAATAGTCTGGTCAATTGGTGTGCTGTGAACTGTTTAGAACTAAATGTGACCAAATGTAGAGTGATGCGCTTTTATAAATATAAGAGTCCTTTAATATACCAATACTCAATAGGTGGTGTTGCGTTGGATACTGTAACTAGTGTTAACGATCTGGGAGTAATTTTTAGTAGCGATTTGTCTTTTAATTAACACATGGATGCTATAGTTTTAAAAGCAACAAGAATGTTAGGTTTTCTACGCCGTACCTGTTCAAACATCTGTGATATTAAAGCAATTAAATCATTATATAATAGTCTTGTTCGTAGTATCTTGGAATATAATAGTATTATATGGTGTCCAGTCTATAACTGTCATGTGCAACGTTTAGAACGAGTACAAAATAAGTTTACAAAATTTTTGTTATTTAAGTTACGATTTCCGTATAGAGATTTACCATACTTGACACGTATACAGTTGACAGGTGTGGAAAGCCTTGAAATCCGTAGGAAAAATGCACTGGCACTTTTCTTGTCCAAGTTAATCAATGGCCAGATTGACTGTGACAAGTTATTATCTTTGATACCCTTTCGTATATCCCAAAGACTAACAAGATCCAGACAACTATTTCCCAGTGTATTTAATCGAACGAATTACGGGTTTCAAAGATTTTCGCACCGACTTATAAAGAATTACAGCATGCATTTTGAATCTGTTGATATTTTTAGGCATAGTTTTAAGAGTTTTAAAACCATGGTTAGAAATAGAAATTTCATATAGTTAAAAATAATAGTAATTAGCATATTCGCCAAAGATCTGTAACAGGTTTTATGTTTTTTTGGTGTTGTACTATTTGGAGTTTTACTCTGTAAGTATTAATTTGAATAAATAAAAAAAAAAATTAAAAAAAACCAAATGAATAAAAATGCGCGTTTTAATAGACCGAATTATCAAAGAAATTTCAACTCACAATCAAACTTTAATTCTCAGTTTTCAAATACTCAGAGTCAAAATAATTCAAATAGTTTTTTACGTCCACAATTAAACCAAAATATTATTAATGACAGACCCAACCGTAATTTTAATCAACGTAATAGTAATAATAATAGTACTAATTATCGTCCAAGATATAATAATAATTACAGTAATTACATCAGACCACAATCACAGTCACAATTACCACACAAATTTTATGACACTACACAAAACCCACACACACTTCCAACACATACACAGACTATACAGACTATTCATGCTCAAAATACACAACCTATTAGAAATCACGTTCCACCACAACACATGGAGCAAGTAGAAATACCTACACATCACATACATCAATCCAATAGTTTTTCACATGCAGAATAAAGTACACGCTTTGATAACCACTCGGGAAACGGCCAATAAGCCTTGCTCGCGAACAGCCGCGCAAGCGTTTTTTACCAAGTAAAAGCTGTTCAAACAATGAAAATTTTCCTCAAATTTTTTCAGAAAATAAAAATAATTTAAAAACAATCTTATTATCTGACAGTAATAAACAATTAGACGTTATTACAATTTATTCTTCTAACGTAAAAACATCGGAAATGCAACTTATATTAGACACAGGGGCAGGTGTATCATTATTAAAAGAACCTATTTTACAAAAAACCTAAATTTAAAAAAGAACTCTACAATACAATTAAAGGGCATAAGTAAAGATCCTGTTTATACTTTAGGTGTTTGTCTCATTTCAATTAATTTAAACAATAATAAAAAAATAATTCATCCCTTTCACATTGTCCCTGATTGTACTCCTTTGAAAAATGATGGTATTTTAGGTCGTGATTTTTTACAAAAATATAAAGCCAAAATAAATTACGAGGATGAAGTTGTTTATTTTGAAGATAATTACTTTAAAATTTTGCCGTCCAAAACATTAACAATAATACCCCCGCGATGTGAGGTGGTGATCCCTGCATTATGTAATATTCCGGATTCCGAGGGAATTGTAAACTCTAAACAGCTTTCAGAAAACCTTTATTTGGGTTCTACTCTAACATCAGTTAATAATCATAAATGTTTAGTTAGTATTTTAAACATTTCAGATAAAACAATAACGATTCCAATGCTGAGGGTAAATATCGATCCGATTTCTTTTAACGAACATGAATTTATACACTTAAAAAGTTCAAATCAGCTAAGTCGTTTTTATAAAATAAAAAAGGAAATAAATCTAGAGGGGCTAAATTCAGAGGAAATTGATTCATTATTAAATATTTTTAAGGATTTTAGTGATATTTTTTATTTAGAAGGGGATCACCTAACTTGCACAAACGCGGTTAAACATGCTATACCAACTGACCCAATGAAAGGACCCATTAATATAAAACCATATCGACTACCTTTTAAACATAGGGAAATAATAAACGAACAAATAGACGAAATGCTAAAAGACGGGATAATCTCACCCTCTAATAGTCCATGGAACAGTTCATTATTAGTAGTTCCAAAGAAAAGCGACGCTTCAGGTCCTAAATTTAGAGTTGTTCAAGATTTTAGAATATTAAATGAAATTTCTGTGGGAAATGCATTTCCATTACCAAATATAACAGATATTTTAGATCAGCTAGGGAACTCACAATATTTTACAACTTTGGATTTAACTAGCGGGTTTCATCAGGTTAAAATGGATGAAAAAGATAAAATCAAGACAGCATTGAGTACGCCAACAGGTCATTATGTTTATAATAGAATGCCATTTGATTTAAAAGGAGCTCCCGCTACTTTTCAAAGGCTAATGAACACAGTTTTAAGCGGACTTAACGGTATTAAATGTTTTATATATTTATTTAGACGACGTGGTAATATACGCAAATAATTTAAAAGACCATAATGACAAATTAATTGAAGTATTTCAAAGATTAAGGCAACACAATTTAAAACTTAAACCCTCAAAATGTCAATTTTTACGAAAAGAATGTTTATATTTAGGTCATATTATTACAAATGATGGTATTAAACCGGACTCGTCTAAGATAGAGACCGTTTCTAAATTTCCACAACCCAAAAACCCAAAAGATATAAAGTCATTTTTAGGGCTCGTAGGTTATTATAGAAAATTTATTAAAGACTTTGCGAAAATTGCGAAGCCCCTTACAAAATTGTTAAAAAAAGACGTAACTTTTAACTGGGACAATGCATGTCAAATTTCTTTTGAAACCCTTAAAGATAGCATAACCTCGCCGCCGGTCTTACAGTATCCCGATTTTTCTAAAGAGTTTATAATAACAACAGATGCAAGTAATTACGCAGTAGGAGCAATTCTCTCTCAAGGAAAAATAGGTAACGATCGTCCTATAGCATTCGCCAGTAGAACTTTAAACAAAGCTGAACAAAATTATTCTACTACGGAAAAGAAACTTACAGCGATAGTTTGGGCAGTAAAACACTTTCGACCATACATTTACGGTACAAAATTTAAAATTGTCACTGATCATAAGCCCCTACTCTACGTATTTAACATTAAAGATCCCGGTTCCCGACTAACACTTTTTAGATTAAAATTAGAAGAATACGATTTTGAGATAATTCATAAAGCAGGAAAAGATAACGTAAATGCAGATGCATTAAGCAGGATTATTACTACCATAAATACTAACCTTATTACTAATTATCACGAATTTCCAACTTACCTCGAAAATCATATAGTCATTAATTCAAAAGTAATCGTAAAAAATACAAATAATTTTGAAGTACCAAATAATAACCCCATAATATTATTTTTGCCTAAAAATTTTGACAGTGCCCAATTTGAAAACCTCAAAAACAATAAACAAATAAAACATTTTTAGAATCCTTTACCGATAAAGCCTCTTTAAAAAATACCTCAGTTTTTCATTATCAGAACAGTAACTCTAATGTGTTTTTACTTATAGACAATGAAAATATATTTGACAATATTAATTACGAAAATATTTGGCTAGTAAGTTTACGTAATCTTATATATTCCAATAAAATTAATTTGTCATTTATTAAATATCATTATAATTTGTTAGTTAAATGGGAAATTATTTTTCCAATGATTAGATACTTGTTTAAAGATTTAGACATAGAAATAACTCTATTTAATAATAACTTAATTACCCCTACAGATTCTGAAAAAACAAATTTGTTAAATGAATTTCACAATAGTCTTTTAGGAGGACACCACGGAGTATTTCGTACTTACAAAAAATAGCAAAACTTTATACTTGGAAAGGCATGAAAAAAGATGTAAAAAAATTTATAAAAAAATGCGAACTTTGTCAGAAAAATAAACTTTCGCGAAAAACAAAAATGCCCATGGTAATAACGACTACGGCTTCCAAACCTTTCGAAAAATGTTTTCTAGGCATAGTAGGGCCATTACCAGAAACGGAAAATGGAAACAAATATATACTTACCTTTCAAGATGACCTCAGAAAATACATCATTAACATTCCTATGAATAATCAAGAAGCTGCAACAGTAGCCCATTATTTCGTAACAAATATAATTTGTCTTTACGGCACTCCAGAAATATTACTAACCGACCGAGGTTCAAATTTCCTTAGCGAAGTTTTTAAAAATACCTGTAAACTTTTAAAAATAAAAAAAATTCAAACAACAAGTTATCATCCAGAATCCAATGGGGCACTAGAACGTTCTCATAGAGTTCTGGAAGAATACTTAAGACATTTTATTAGTACTTCACAAACAGACTGGGACGACTTTATACCTTTTGCGACATTTTCTTATAATACAACTCCACATACAGCTACACAATATGCGCCTTTCAACTTTTATTTGGGTATCTCCAAATTTACCTACATCAATTAATCAGTCTCCAAAAACTCAATACACTTACGATGATTTTGTAATTAATCTTAAACAAAAATTTCAATATTCTAATAAACTAGCTAGAGAAAATTTGTTAAAAAGCAAACATCAATCTAAAACAAATTACGATAAAAATAATTGTTACTTAAGAAATTTTAAAGTCGGCGATAAAGTATTACTTTATGACGAATCCGTGCGAAGAGGTAGAAATAAAAAACTTACTTCTTTATGGATCGGACCATACACTATTACAAAAAACTCTCGGAAGTAAATTATACAATTCAAAAAGGAAAAAATAAGCAAATGGTCCATGCAAACAGACTAAAACATTTTTACGATTAAATGTAAATAATAAAATATATATAAATAATATATATAAAAAATAAAAAAAGTATACTATTAGGTTAATACTTTGTATATATGGAATTTACATTTCTTATTTTTATTTCAGGCTCACCATTTTAATCACAATTATTTCCTTAACGGTTATTCATGCCGAATATAAGAACTATAATATAAGTTATTATGATGTCAACCCAGGAATTCATTTTGAAAAACTTGGAGAGCTGCGCCTTTTTAATAACCAATGGAAAATTTTAACTTTTGTAGAATTAGATAATATTAGTAATAAGTTGTTTCTCTAAAGAACTCTTATAGAATAACTGTAGAACTATGTGACGACAAAAATGCACAATATCATAATTATATATGTAAGTTATTTTTAAAATCTTCAAAGTACACTTTTGACAAAATAGACAGGGAGATAGGGGTTTTACATGAACTTGTAGGTTACAGTATTTCAGGTAGAAATAAGAGAGGTTGGTTTAATATCGTGGGTAAAGCAACAAAAATTCTATTTGGCACTTTAGACGATGAAGATGCACAAATTTATAACGAAAAAATATCAAAAATGTCTAATGACGAATCTTCTATTTTAAATCTTGTAAAAGAACAAACAAAAATCGTACAGTCAACCATTCTTCACTTTAATAATACCATAGGAACTCTTGATTTTAATGAAAATCTTTTAAAATCCAATATAAAAAAACTTAAGGACGAACTAAGTAAGGAACAAAAAGATATTCAATTCTTATCTTTAAAAAATAATCTAGATGAACATATCACAATAGTAAATATGATGTTAAATCAGTTACAATTTGAAATCATGTCTTTAACAAACGCAATTTTAGTGGCAAAGAAAGGTATATTGCATCCGTCAATTTTAACACCTGTTAGGCTCGTTAATGAACTTAGACAAATTTCGGAATCCTTACCTCACGGTCTGGAATTTCCCATACCTCTAGATCCTTCTAATGCTAACCTACTTTTAAATATTATCGAATTACAGGTATATTTTGATCAGGGCGTTTAATTTATATAATAAACATTCCTCTAATAGAAACCAATCTGTTTTATCTTTATAAAGTTTTGCCATTCCCAAAACAAGTTGCATCAAATGAATTTATTTTAATTCAGCCTTCCTCAAATTACATAGCATTAGACGAAAGCAAACAACAATTTATTACTTTTTCAGAAAACGCTATAAGTAATTGTTTAAAAATTCTAGAAAATAAAATAATATGTAAACAACAAAAACCAGTCGCCTTGGCACATTTGGTTGATAATTGCGAAATTAAGCTACTTCAGGTCACAAATAAAATTCCAGATATTTGCGATAAACGAATTATACATTCTGATAGAGCAATTTTTATTCAATTACAAAATAGTAATACTTGGTTATTTGCAGTCCCTTACCCCGAAAGCTTAACAATATCTTGTAGTAATATAGAAAAACCCGTCGATGTTATATTAAAAAACTGTGGTAGTGTCACTATAGGGAAACAATGTAAAGCGTATAGTCCGTCTTCTATGCTTGTGCCGCACGGAAACACAATGCAGTCAAAAATATTTAGTGAATTTATTCCGCCCTTTAACATTACAGACGAGTGTTGTGAAAAATTTAGAAAAACCGACCTAAATTTAAGTGAAGTGCTTTTAAACGAACATTATAAAAGACTGTCAAAACATATCCCTGAACTTAACATAGCAAGTCATAAACTAGATGATATTGAGAAGTTAACAGACCAAATAAAAAAAAAATAACAGAACACTATACCTTTTCAGCGTCTGTAATCGCATATATATTAGCAATATTGCTATTATTATTTGTATTTTATAAGTTGTTTAAACAAATTGTAAAAAGAAAATCTTGTTGCGGAATTGTTCCAAATTTATGTATTAAAGTAAACCAAACAGTGGAACCATCCCCCAGGGTAGATATGCTATTAGTTATAATAGAAATAGGGTTAGATATGTAGAAAGCGACGATCAGTCTGAAGAAGAAAATGTCAGCTTAAATTTAGAACACAATAAATCCATTGGTTATGTACCATCTAGGCGTACAGCAAAAAGTTAAGATATAAATTTCATATACTTTTCAAAATAATAATTAGGTGTAGTAATATGTTATTTGTATATTAGAATTATAAGTAAATTATTAGTTTGTAAGCAATAAAAGAGATTTTATTTCATTTACATTACATAAAATCTCTTATTAAGGGGGGAGGTGTTGTGATCCAACCAAGATCAAATATAATATTCTATTATAAATGTGATAATACATTATAAGACGGAATTTCCTTTTATAATAATTAATGTTTTTTATAGTTTTTACGTATCACGATAACACATTTTTATTAGTTACTTTCATTATTCAGAATTATCATTATTGTCAAAGAACCCCAAATATTCTATAATCATTATTTACATTTCCCAAGACTTTTAACACCCTAATAAAAGGGTAGATATTTCTAAAAACACGTAAAAGTAATTTAAACTTATCCTTTGCATAATAAATGTTTCCTTTAAACTAACAATCTATTACCCTACTATTAAAAAGCTTTCAGAACTATAAAACCCTAAATAGGTTAATGTATACTTCGATCGTAAACACCCCAAATTAATATTTTAACACTTGATCTTTTCAAATAGTATTTAGATACAAAGGGACAAAGGAAATTTCCAATCTTAAAAATGGCTCCGCCCCTTGTGTCAGTGGTCAACACAACCCCCATTGTAGAAAAGTAAGTATCTAGCAGTTTTTTTCAAGCATCAGTATCTTTAGGTTAGCCATACATTTAAGTTAGTATCTAGTAAATCTTAGTATATTCAGTGACAGTTAATATTATAAAAAAACTAAATAAATAATTTAAATAAACCAAAAAGGAATTTAATTTAAAAATAGTTTGAAAATAATAAAACAAAATTGTAAAACTAAGTGCTACAGCCATTGTAGCAACCAAATTTAATAATAATTTGTGTCATCGGTGACTACTGCATTCGGTGGCACACAACAATATTCACTACGTTCTGCTTAAAGTGCATCAGTGCAAATACTAATACTTGTTCATTGTGTGTTAGTGATGGTTAGTTAAGAATAGGTTTTTTTTTAAAATAAAAACTTTTTTTTTGTATAGAAAAAAAAAATAAAATCTATAAAATACAAAAATTAAAAAAAATCAGGTGCTGCAGGCCTCCGTGAAAAAAAAAAAAAATGGAGTCTCTCTACAAAAAAGTATGGGTCAGTTCTTGCAGACGACTACAAAGACACTGTAAGTCTCATAGATTTAATCACTAAAAATACAGGTTTGTGACCACATACCTGCATATTCTTATATCTATTTTTTTAAGCAATTATGTAAAAATAGGTAGAAATTGCACCAGTAAAACTCGAATTTTAGGGATATGGTTTATGGTTTAGAAAATTTATTTCTGCCTTCTTTTTGGTTTTCTTAGGAAATTTTGAAAATTTAGGAAAGCCCAGTGCTGTAGAACAATCTTGTCAACGCATGCAGAGCAATAAAGTCAAGCGGGTATAGGGGAAAAAACCCGGCTGAGTTTGTGCAATGAATAAAACGGTCAGGTCCGAACTTATAATAAATAATTGTAACTACCTATGTATAAAGTTAACAAAATAAATGTTAAATGCAAACTTAATACACTTTCACTGTTTTTCTGATTTTTTGTTTAACATTTTTGGTTTTTAAGGAAAACTTACAGAATATTTAAAATTATTTAATATAATTATTTAATTTTCTTTCCATATCTCGAAAATTAAACGTCGAAAAAAATTTACAGTAATTGTCTCGAAAGTTGCCTCCTCTCCGATTTTGACCAAATTTGGTATACGGAGGTTTTGGGCGTGATTAAATCTGAAAATATTTTCGACAACGTTTCGTTTCAGATATCCATCATCAAATTTGAAAATCCAACTAACCTTATTTACACTATTTCTCCTTCTTTTTGCATAAAATTCTTGATTTTTACACTACATTAGCACACAATATTTCACAAACATCTTTTAAAAAATTGTTTTTATATTTATTTTACATCTTTTTTCCATTTAATTGCAAACATCCACTTTCACATACCCCAACGTGGCCGCAACATGTATACACTAGTTATTTTGTAAGCAAACATGTCTGCTGCCTTTGAACTTGAAAGTTCGCAATTTAATGGAAAAAAGGTGTAAAATAAATAAAAATACACGGTTTTAAAAGGTGTTTATAAAATATTGTGTGCCACTTTAGTGTAAAAACCAAAAATTTTGTACAAGAAGAAGGAAGAATATAGTGAAAATGAGGTTAGTTTGATTTTCAACTTTGATGATGAATATCTCGCAAATGAAACGTTGCGAAAAAATATTTTTTCAGATTCGTACATTTGGTCAAAATCGGAAAGGAGGCAACTTTCGAAACAATTACCAAATTTACTTTAGATTTGTGGTCAGCGCCTCCGTATGGAAAAACTCATCGAAATCGGTAAGGGTCAAGCAAAGTAAAAAAATACCATGATTTAGATTGTTTGTTTGTGTTTTAGGGTCAAACAGTATTGTATAAATTTATAATTTGTATAAAAATACAATAAAATAATGTCACGTCATGCAGATAACATAAATAAGTTTAACGATACGATAAGTATTGTTTTTTACATAAACATTTTTTTTTATTTTAAAACTTATTTAACTTAATCTAAAACCGAAGAAAGAGAGTGAAAAGTTTGGAACCGCTTAAGTGGGACTGTGGGAAAATACTCGCGACTTGTCGTAAAAGTTGTTACTGGTAGCTTAGTGGCCGACATCCGAGAACTACATTTCCCACTTCGGAGTTGGTAGTTATTTTAATTTAAACGGAACTTATATATTTAATGACAAAGGCACTCTAGAATATAGGTTGGTCTTCTTTCTTGATGTTTTAGTATGCAAGGACTACTAGGTTATTAGATCTTACCAATTACGTCTACAACTATATTGTTTCTCGTCGTCTCTCTGTTGTTCTTTGCTGCCACCTGGTACGATTTCACTAGCGCACAAAGGTAACCCTCCCCTTTTTCTAATGTGTTCCCCCAGAGCAATAAAAGAAGACTTTCTCAAAACAATTAAATCTATTTACAAATATAAATAAAGCAACTAATTACAATGATAAACAAAAAAACAAATTAGAACTAACAATGAGAACTAGATTTTAGTGTGAAATGAACTGCCGTGGTTTTATTTATTAAGAGTAAGTTAAAACCAATTTGGAAAAGATAAGATCCCCTGGTAAATTTAGGAAATACAAGCTTTAAGAAAATAAAAATATTTAAGATCACTTACTGCCGTTTATACTAAAAAAACAAAGGAAGATAAACCCTTTCCCTTAAGAAGGATACCCTTAGTGAAATTCCCTTAAATATTCAATATATTTGTTTTTTAAAAGAATTTAATTTATAAGAAAAATGTTTAAGATCAAACCCTCTGAACAGAGAACTCACGAGTAAAACACAACACGTTATAACGAGATTCAGACTATAATTGACTCAAATAATAATTTTTAAATTCCATGAAACCTATACGTCCCTCCCTGATAAATCCCCACTTGATTTCGCGTGGTCCCTGGTTTAGGCCCTTTTCCACCAATTAAACTGTAATCCCGCCCTATTAGCGTGGTTCCTATTTTACGCCTTATTGCATACTTTGGCCTCTTAGAACTAGAGGGCGCGAGGGGTTCTAAATCGGGGTTCATTTAGTTTTTAAATTTTAATTTACGGCTTTAATGTTCAAGTCTTTTACCTTTTATATAAAATACTTAATAGTAATCTATTCTACTAATTCCTATACTAAGAAGGTCCGTCTATGATTAGAAAAAAAAACCTATATGAAATTTATCGTAAATTTTGGATTTTTCTCTTTCTTGTCGTTTTCATAGGTAAAAAAAATCATAAGACGAAACTACTTTACAAATCAAATTAATACGCTACAAAAACAGAGTCTTCATATATATTCTTTTGTTTTTCATAATGGTAAAATCGGTTTAACAAAAATAATGCGCCAGGCAGGGTGGTCCATTTGTCGACACTTGTGTACCTTCTTTTTCCCGAACCATAAACCACGTTGAGGGTAGTTCTGTGAATTTTTGTATCTTGAATAATATTTGGTTACTGTTAACGATGTTTACTTAATTCTAGGATGTGATAAATTAAGGTTTAGGGTTTTTAAAATATTTACAGCCGATATATTTGTGAGATAAGTCCTGGGACCGTAACAAAATATTTTTCCGATAATTGTTTATCTTAGAAGCCCTTATCCCCTTATTAAGTTATATTTTCCACATTGTGCTAAAAGGTTGTTTTTTTTTCGTGCAACGAAATAGTCTTTTGAAAATACAGGGTGGTCAAGATATATTCCGTTACAGGACTGTAAAAAAATGCCTAAAAGTGACACTATGTGTTACTCTGTGGGGAGCTACCAGAGGAATTATACTTGCAAACTCCTTGGAACAGAAGCCGTGATAATACTCAAAAAAAAGCGACATATCCTCTACAGCCTGTCGGTGGGTAAGAGAACAAAGCTTTTCTGTAAGTGTGTGACGCAGTATACTAAATTTAAAAATTAGGCTAGGGGCGCCAAAATCACCTCCCCCTCCCCCAATAAGAAGCTGTTCGCTCCGGCCCTGCCTGTGAATCTGTAATAAAAAAAAAGAGGAAATAATAACCTAACGGAACTAAAATATTATTTAATGGAAGAAGTGAAAGCGGTTGTTGAGTATGAGGTAAATTCAGGTTAAGGTTAAAATTTTTTAAAGATTTTAAATTATAACTGTTTATTTTAATATTCAATAAAAATTGAAATTACTCCAACAAGGTAAATAAACTAAGGTTAGAAGACCAGAAAGGAACGTCCGACATCATACAAAATTAAAATTATTTTAACTCCACCCGACGTCGGATAAAATGTTAAAATATGCGGATGAAAATGGCGCCAAAATGTTCTGACCAATCAAAATACTTTCGGATGATCGGATCGTCGGAAATCAAGAGCTGTATTTTGGCGCTTCAGACGCGATAAGCTGCTTCTAGCGGTGTTATTCGGGCGAACAAGTCATGACGTTGCGCTTAAAGACGCCTGAAGCGGAATCAATAGTCCTCCAGGCACGCCGCCAGCAAAATTTGTGCTTGAAGCGGGGATTGACAAATTGAAAAATATAACCTCTATAACCCGCATTGCATAAACATTTTGGTCTGTGGTGTCTGGGGGGTTTTTCCCAAATTTTTATTCAAAATAATAATGTACAATATAATGTTTTCGATTCATCACGATTAAAAACAATAATATTTTGAACTATAAACTATTTCAAAAAGCTAGGTTATATGCTCGACTTCAGACAGCTGCTAAACTGTCAAGTAAATTAATTTTCGCGTTTAAAATTGATGACGTAGCGCTTAAAGCTGCTTCTTGGCGTGTCTTAAAGATGCAGGACGCCAAAATACACCTCAGATGCATGAGACTCCGGCTTAAGCCATCATCCGAAATTATTTTGATTGGTCAGAGCATTTTGGCGCCATTTTTCATCCGAATATTTTAACATTTCTTCCGAAGTCGGATGGAGTTAAATTTATTTTAACTTTGTACGATGTTGGACGTTTCATTCTTTTTTTCTAATGTTACTTTATTTACCTTGTTGGGGTAATTTAAATTTATATTGAATATTAGAATAAACAGTTATAATTTAAAATATTTAAAAAAATTTAACCTTAACCTCAATTTACCTCATACTCAACAACCACTTTCTCTTCTTCCATTAAATAATATTTTTGTTCCGTTAGGTTATTATTTCCTCTTTTTTTTCATTGCAGTTTCACAGGTTTACCTTTAAAATGCTCTTATTTTCTTTTCTTTTGACTGGATATCGGATCCGAAATTCGGATCAATGAGACATGCAAGTTTTCCGACAAAAAAAATTTAAAAAATTCGTACGTCGGATGGTCGGAAATTGGACGCATGAGACTCCGGCTTTAAAGCTGCGTACAACGTTACAACCGCAGAACACGAAATAAAAAAGGGTTAGCCCCAAAATACTGATCTTACAAACGTGCTCGGACCGGACCGCTTGGAGAGGATTGCCGAACGGGGTAAAAGTATAGCGTAATTCATATACTTGCGAAATGCAATTTGCGAATTGCGAAACTTGTTCTGATTGGTCGATTTCAAATGTGTCAATTGTAGGAGGTCTTAATCTTGTTTTTTGCGATTCGCAATATTGAAAATCAAGGGGGCGGGAAAATAGGCGGATTCTTATTGGTTGACTTAAAATATGTCAGTTGTCCAAGAGGTTAATGTCACTTTTTTTGCCTTTCGTAATATTTGAAATGTGAGAAGCGGGAAAATTGACCAGCATATTCCTACTGATCCAGCCTCACAGTTAGGCAGTGCCAAAAAGCGTGCAAGAGAGAAAGATGAGTCAAAATATAATCTTTGTCTCTCGCTCCAAAGTGCTAATTGGTCGAGGAGGACCGGCTGACGAATCAGCACGACGAGTGGGATATATACCCTTCCCACCGACCAATGAGCATGTGAAAGCGAGAGAGAAAGGTTATACTGTAATTCTTCTGTCGCTCTCGCTTGCTGCCTAGTAGCAAGGCTGCCTCTATAAGTATTTGCTCAAAGGTTAAAATAATTTGTGATCTTTAATCAAATTCCTTATTTTTATTTTATGTTATTTGCCTGTATAAAGACTTTATGGGAATAACGTATATTCTATTTTTTGTTGTTTGTTTTAATGTATCCACCTTATAAGATGCAATTATAAAGGCCAGTGAATGCAATAGCCCTTCTCCTTCACCAGATCACCAGTAAAAATATTCAACTTGATCCTTAAGGCCGATTCCCATCTAAGCAGCATCAAGCAGCGCTTCGCAGCGCGACGCGCCGCTGCGTTTGCAGCATATTTTCACACACCATTCCCACCTAAGCAGCATTCGGCAGCAGCATCGCTAAGCAAAGCAGCAATGTAATATGCACCTCATCAGTTAAATTGATTTATCAAAATAAAATGAACCCAAACTCATCATCGTCGTCAGACAACTTGCTAGTTGAAGTAGCTATATGCGATGAGTATAAAAAAAGCAAAAGAGAAAAAAAACGGAAATATTGGGACATGATAATTTTCGTGCAAGACTCGAAGAAGGTGAATTTTATACGCTGTTTATCCATTCCTACTTCTTTCTTCCACAAACAAATAAGCAAAAAATAGCATAAATAAGATATTCAAGTAGCTGCTTGCTTCGTACGCTTTGGCGCCTCGTGATTTCCACTTGTCCATCAACAAGCGGCGCAGCACTGTCATAAGCAGCAATGACGCGTGGCAACGCTCAGGCCGGCCGCACATTGGGACGCAGGTGACACAGGCGACGCAGGATAGGGCAGAATACACAGTTCAGGAAAAATACGTGTCACGCAGTATGAGCGCATATTTGAAAGCAGTCCTTGGCAGATCTTGTTATAAAATATTGGCGGGCGATTGCGAATAGCAAATAATACTATTTGGACCTAGAAAAAGGTTTTTTTTATCATGGCGATGTTTTTGGACAGTTCCGAATCAGAGTCGGACGCAGAATTTGAAGAAACAGTTCTATTGTACAACATGTCAAAAAGAAATAAATCATTTTGGAAAAGCAACTATATGAAAAGAAGAAATACTCACGGAGAATTTGCACTGTCATCCGAATTTTCGAGCCTGTTTTTTCAAATTATTTCCGGTTAAACAGAGGGCAATTTGATGAAGTACATAACATGATAGAACACTGTATTTATTCAGATGGTTGTAACGCCCAAACCAATGGGAACTAAAAAAAAACTAGCTATTTGCTTAAGGTAACATTTTTTATTCATTTTAACGTTTCGATAAGAAAATTAAAAAGTTTACTTGAATAATCAACATTCTATTCTGAAAAATTTTCATAAAAATTTCGAGCCTCACTGGTATTATTAGCGGGTTGAAGAGGTATTGTTGCAACAGGCAAATAAGAGGGGGTGGGCTCGGGTGTGGCTGAGTGTAGCGGTGAATGGCTGCTAGATTGTAAGTCATAGGTATTTGAGGTTGAAGAAAGAGGTGTTGAAAGGGTCAAATAGGAGGTGGTCGTAAGAGAAGGTGCCGAGTTATTATAATTCTGATGTTCAATTTGCTGGATACTGCAAGAACTTGGGCTTGGTGATGGAAGAGGTGTTGACGTTGACGAATAAGAGGAATAGGTCGGTGGAGTATGCGTGTTAAAATATGTATGTGGAATATGTCTTTGTTCAGTATGATAATAGTTTTGTTGACTCGTATTCTGAAGTCCTAGATATACAGCTTCTACTTGTGACACAGCTTGAAACACATTATTTCTTGCAAGATGCTGAAATTTGGGAGGCATTTTTTTGTGATTTGATACATTGACATGTAAAAGTGATAAAGATCATTATCCAAAGAATTTTGTGCTGTTCTTTCAATTTGTCTTTTCCTCTGCTCTTTTTTGTCGTTGAATCATTGACTGCTTTATTGTTTCCTGTATATCGTCGGTTTTATTTTTTTATTCTTAGACACAGATGTGGATCTGATTGATCGGTCTTCAGTTACAGATCCTTTCGTTTGAGAAATCCTCTTTCCTTATTTTTCTGGATACCAGTACCAGACGTAGACTGCTCATTAACCATGTCATTTTCAATTTCCTGGTAATACTGTTGATTGTCCCTGATCACCTCTTCACCTTCAAAAATTTGAGTATCTGGACGATGGAGTCCCTTTCTTGTTGTGTATCTTCATCTTCACTATCTCCTTCTAAGTTACCTTCACGTGGTCTGTTTGACATATATGGAACCAAAATTGCATTTGCTTTTGGTATTTCCATTGTTTTATGACGGCCGCAGGAGCTCCGCTTTTTGAAACTTCTCTGTCTTTGCAGTGCATCGCGGTGGCAATTACGTAGCTTCAGCCATAGTATTTTTGCCTCATTTCCTGTAAAAAGTTTAATTATTGACTGGATATTAGGCATCCTCAGCTAGTAGAAACGGCCTGGTTTTTACGAAAAAAGTTGTCAACAAATTTAACTAGATTTTGGGGATGGGTTATAATATATTCAATAAGAAATAACATAAACTTGAACATAAAAAAGTTGAATAGTAGTTACATCATTTTTTTTGCAGGCATTTGGCCTCTGGAGATAGCTACAGAAGCATAGCGTACAGCTATAGAATGGGGGGTCGGAACAGTTGCTAAAATTGTAAATGAGGTATCTGCTGCAATATGGACCAATATGCAACCAGTGTATATGCCAAAACCAACTATTGATATGTGGCAAGCTATTTCATTGGGTTTTTTAGAAGAAATGGCATTTTCCTCATTGCGTCGGAGCTATCGACGGAAAACATATAGTGATTAAAAACCACCAAAAAATGGCTCCTCATACTACAATTACAAACAAAATTGCTCCATTGTTTTGATGGCTACCGTTGATGCGAATTATAAATTTACTACCATTGATGTGGGGTCGATGGGGAGATTCAGCGATGGTAACATTTTCTCAAACAGCCCACTTGGGAAGAAACTGATGAGACAAACTTTGGCTCTTCCACCACCGACTTTATTTGGTACAGCTGAAGTGCCTTTACCATACGTTTTTGTGGGTGATGAAGCCTTTCCGCTAGCAGAAAAATATGATGCGACCATATCCGAGGCGAAGTGTTACTGGGAATCATGAAAATAAAATTTTTAACTATAGGCTGTCACGAGCCCGTCAAGTATTGAATGTGCCTTCGAATTCTCGCTTCTCGATTTCGTGTGTTCAAAGACCTTTTTAAATTAAAGTTGAAAGCGTTGTGAATGTTACAAAAGCAGCTTGCGTCCTGCACAATTATTTGCGAGGGTGCAAAGAAGCCTGTAGCAACTTAGACGGAACTGATGCTGAAATGCCTACAAATCAGCTACTTTCATTACGAAATAGTAATACCCGAAGTACATCAAACGCTTTTCTAATAAGACAAAAATTTACGAAATATTTTAATACAGAAGGACAAATACCTTGGCAAAAAAGCAAGTGTTTTACAAGGAAAATTTTAATATTAATAATCTGACTTAGCAATATATTGTTTTAATATCGTAAGCTTATCATTTTATAGTCAAACTTTGTCGGCCACTGTCTAACTTTAATTAATATAACATAATATTTGTCTAGCTTACCGCTTTTTAAATTAAGTTCTTTCCTATATCGTTCCATAATTCATCCTTTAATTTTCCTTTTAAATAATTGGGATCGTTGGTATCATACAGAATTGTATGCCTCCTCACCATTTCAATTAATTGTTCATCCATTTCGAAAACAACCACAAAAAGTACCGCAAACCCAAAAAACTACAACGCACGTGGTACAGTAAACTGTGTCCGGAAGACTGCGTCAGACAGGTTTATTTAAACACAGTTCTGTGCTACCCTGCTCTGCGTTCCAATATGCGCGGGTCTATTTAAATTGTACTGAATACAGAAACCTGCACTGCCTTGCCCTGCGTCGCCTGTGTCACCTGCGTCCCAATGTGCGGCCGGCCTCATAGACGAATTAAAATTTTGCTGCGAGGCGTTGTGCTGCGACGCGCAGCGACGCTCTGCTTAGGTGGGAACGGACTCATTTAATTACATGAAAACAAATATAGGCAGCATTTTGCTGCGCTGCGCCGCGCTGTGAGGTGCTGCTCCATGCTGCTTAAGTGGAAATCAGCCTTTATTATCACAAAATACAAAAGTTTTAATAAACATTTATAATGCATTGGTCGTCAGTGAATAATAAGGTGATTAAAACAATACACAGAGAAAAACCTAGCATAAGATACAATATTGTTAAAAAAAATAATTATAAATAACACAAAAAAGTTTTAACAAAGGGAAATTAATTAAAACGTCTATACAGAGCGTCAATCTACTTAATACTCTTGTCACAATGTCACATAAACTAAAGTTAAGACGATTTGTACTTTTTGGTCAGGTCAGTGGATGGGATATTCGAATTAAAAATAATGATAATCCTATTATTGAAAACCGCTATCATGCGATTATTCAGATTTAATTTGAATTACGAAAAATAAAATTTAAATCAAAAAAAAATTAAATCTGAATAATCGCATGATAGCGGTTATTTCAATAATCGGATTATCGATTATTTTTAATTCGAATTATCCCATCACTATTTCTGACCAACCAAAGTACCTACCAACACGTGGCGAAATCGTCTTTTGTCAATACTTCCATCTTGCATCTTGCCAACAGTTCCAGTACTAAATCCCTAAAAAAAATCGCAGTCGCATTACCATGGATAATAAAGACAAGGATCACCATCTGTGTTACAAAAATGGCCCTCGAATCGCACTAAGGCCCAGTTGTATAGGTTAGGATAACCCTGAAATTGCGAGTTAATCTTCGGATTTAAAAAAAAAACGAGTTGTGTAGCAAAGGATTAACTTCAAATTGTGGGTTAACCTAGGGTAATCCATAACTCGTGGATGAAGTAGGGATTAACTCAGAATCCTCAGGTTAATAAATAAAAATGGAGGAGTTCGAAATATTTGAGGATCTACTATTCCATGAGGAAGACGATTTATGTTAATATAAATATAATAGAAAATTCAAGTAGAGGCCGATTTTTTTGTAATCGTATGGATATCATGGAAGTTTGGGTATACTAGGAGTTTATAAATGGGTTTAGAATTTCGAAAGCCTCCGTGGATGTACTTCTCCAATTGGCGTACATCTTCAAAGAAATACCAACCAGTAAGTAACTACTTTTCAAGAGGAAAATTAAAAACATTCATATTTTTATTTTTCTAACTTAGGAATTCAATCATGCTTCAAAAAATAAAAATTGCAGGTTATTGAGGTTATGTTAAACAAATTCCTCCTTACTTCTAGGAGTATATACAACTGTACAAACAGAACTATGGATAAACCAAGGATTAATCCAATAAAACCTAAGATTAATTCAAAGATTAATCGTGATATTAACCTCAACCTATACAACTGGCCCTAAATAAGATAGTGCTGGTGTTAACAAGAACCGTTTTTAAACCTATAATTTCCTTTGTTTTAAACTTCACTTTATACAATATAAACTTCCTTGATTGCAGTCAAGGTTATTATTGGTTCCTTCGCTAAACCAGCGCCTCGTATTAAGTGCTATTCTGGAGCCACTTTTTTTTGAGCCAAACAGCCATATGAGAGGGTGATCCTTATTTTCTACCATCCATAGGTCCACAGTTATTTGTTAACCGTTTTGTTGTGATTCTTGTGTTTATTTTAAAATATATTTGGTATGTCGCGAATTCGATCTTGTTCAATAAAAAGACTGTAGAACCAAAGGGGATAAAGTTCCCTTTCATCCCGTACCAACGAGTATAAAGCGTTTAGAAAGGTGGAAAAAAGCCTTAAAACCTTTTTTAGGTTAGTTTATTGTTATGGTAGGACCAAAGTATAAGTAATGACATACTTTGGTAGTACCATAAAAAGATATATTCTTTTATAACAAAGTAAAATAGTTATAATAGCTGTCTAAAGGCCGAGTTGACTAACAATTTTAAGGAACCCTTAGACAAGGTAATCCTTAAAATGGCCAAATAAACAATATAATTGGTTACATTGGAGATTTAAGGAAGACTTAATGCTAAGAGTTCTTAAAATTGTTGGTGCAACTGACCATAAATGTCTGTTACATTTTTTTATAACAGGAATTATTGCAAGTTGCCTTATTAAGGTCTGATATTATTTATACCAAAATAGGTAGGTGGTAGGTAGTTTAAAGTGAGTGGACTTTTTACGCCTCCACTGCGATTGCTTGTCTATTGTGGCTCACACCTTTTAATATTTCTTCCAATAGGTTCGGACTTTTAAGGTGGGTTCAAACAGAAATTTAATTAATTTTAATTTAACCAATTTATGGTTTAATTTATTTTTACCACCTTTGTTCATACAAAATTTATGAAACTTAAAAAATATTAAATTTAACCAATAAAATATGTCTATTTGGTCTGCAAACAAACATGTCATTTTGTTTTTATTTAAATCAAATTCACAACCTAACTAACAAAAAACAGGTAACAACCAGTCTGATTATTATTTGTGCTGCTAATTGAAATATTAAAAAACTCAAAGCTAAAAATTCGGTACTAATTGCCAGCTGATTTCTAAGATGCGATTACCGATCATTTAATTTAATTTAATTTAAAAAGAAAAGTTGGCCAACTTTTAAATTAAATTTTAAATTCGGTCATCTGTATGAACGTCTCAATATGAAAGCGTTGATTTAACTTTTTAAATTAAGAAATTAAATGCTAAATTAAATTAAATTTGTTTGAACCCACCAATGAATCCGAACCAGATTGGGAGAGTTCTTATATATTCTCTTACTCATCGCTACCAGACATGAGCACAATGTTCTGATGTGTCCTGGTGTCCCTGTCTCCTGGAGAGTATGACAAGCAGACGATTAGATCCATCATTCCCTCCTCTCCCAGTCTAGTGACGTGGGTAGCTACCAGGTCCTTGTTACAGGAACCAGATTTCTTTCTGAGGCCATCTCCGCTTTATCCTATGAAAACGGTACTATCCGCTTTTGTTTAAAGTCAGGGAACCCTTTTTCCTATAAAGGCGGTTCTGTCCGCTTCGTTTGGATTCAGGGAACCTTCCTAGCAATGTTTGTTCGATGGATTTAGCCTTTTCCCGTGAAACAGGCGCCAAGACTAAGAGCACCCACAAACGGATCACCGTCGGTCGGCGCACCTTTGTCTGCTCGTGACCTTGAGTGCACCTCTCGAAACGCATTTATCCGTTTCGGTCAGGCACCTTGTCACTTTTTTCCTATGAAAGCAGTTCTGTCCACCACGGCAGATCCCATTACCACAGTAAGGCTAGATACTCTGAGAGGTCGCCCTGTATCTCAGAGGCACCATTGGGGACACCTGTTTAAGGCAAGGATGTCATTCCTCATCAGTACGGTATTAATATCTTGAGAAAGTCCTTGTGTTATCTTAGCTTCGGATCTCGTTTCCATACGGTGGCAACAAGAGTTGCCGATAACCAAAAAACTCTAGCGCATGTTCCAAAAGATCCTATTGGGCCCAACCAAACGATGATGTGTGAACACAGCGGTTGGGATACCAAAAAGGCACATCTAAACCTGACAAATTGCAAGTCAGGAACTATCCTTATTAAGGGAAACCTTATCTTCATACAATGGATCTGCACAAAACTCAGATGTCAAAATAAGGCCGGCATTAATTAGCTGTGCCAGAAATTTTCAATGTTATATAAGATAAATCTTAACAGAGAGTATTTGACTGCTTAGTGTCCCATAGCAGTAAAAGGGAAATTCAATCTACAAATGTATAATTTACCTCACAGCAATGTAGAAGAGATAGGGTAGAATATATTTCCGGCGTCCAGTATATTCTATGTGGTGTATACATCCCTCCTGCAGCTCCATTATCTCTTTATGAAGAGCATATCACCTCAGCAGGTTATATTGTGGATAATATGCAAAAGGCTAAAATTATCATTTTGGGTGACTACAATATGCCTAATTTTTGTAAATCTTTCGAAATTCTTGATCTTGGGAATAATCAAGTGAACTTTGGTGGAGATTCTGCAATGTGCTCATGTCCTACAATCTGTAATGACAACTTGGTCTTTAACTCAAATAATGATATCTGCCGTGTGTTATATGAATTTAGAGTTTTTATGATTTTGCCCAGCAATAACATTTTAAACCAGAACTGCGTTATATTAGATTTAGTATTTTCAAATCTTTTACAAATTTATGTAAATAAAAGTGATTTTTCCTTGACTACCATTGATGAGCATCACCCACCACTAAATATTTTCCTACAAGATAAATCCCAATAATAATAATAATCCCACCAGATATCGACTGAACCATGATGTTACCAGTTTAACTTTTTTAAAGCTGATTACGTTTTACTAAACCAGATTTCGGACAGCATGGATTGGTTCATTCTTGATTGCTTTAGTGCGTGTTGATGGCATGGTGGAGGTCTTTTATTCGATTATGTATGCAGCGGTAGAGTTGTTTGTTCCTAAAACTAAACAGCTCAGTAAAATTTCCTCATACTATTCGCAGAGAACAATTAGATTGATTAAAGAAAAAACAAAGCCTATTCTAAATATCAAGGAACAGAAATAGCTCCGCTTCTTGGAAGCCAAGTACAAAGATTTAAGGGTGCAATCAAAATTGTCCATATGTAGTGACTATGATTCGTTTGTTGCATCATCTGAAATAAATATTTTGTAAAATGTCAAGTCGTTTTGGAACTATCTCAGATCGAAACGAACTCTGATTGGCTTCCCCAGTGAAATGAAGTTTTGGACGACTCATCTGCAAATCCACAGTTATTGCCAACATGTTTGCAGAGTATTTCCAGTCAGTTTATAAAATGGGAGATCATCGATTTTTTGCGACTTAACGAGCTCCAACGACTGATATTGGGTTGAGCTCAATATCTCTCAACAGCGATCAGGTCTTTGAGAAGCTGGTAAATTTGGACATAAATAAGAGCCGGTATGGATAAAATTCCACCTGCCTTTTAATGAACTGCAGCCCCACACTGGCTGTACCGCTCACCGTAATTTATCAAACCTCTTTAAACCCGGGTGATTTCCATCTGTGTGAAATCGGCCATATGTAACACCTTTTATTCAAGGCAGGTGATCGATCGAATATAGCAAGTTATCGTCCTATTTCTGGCCTCATCGAGCATACCTAAGGTCTTAGAGGTAATAGTAACTGAAATTTTATTTAACTTTGAAAATATTAGCTCGAAAATCAACGTGGCTTTTTTGTTGGCAGATCATGCCAAACAAATTTATGTGTATACACTGATTTTTTGTCTTCTGCTTTGGGACAAGAGTCAGCAAGTTGATGCCATTTTATTTTGACTTCCAAAAACCTTTTTGATAGTGTTAATCACTACATTTTACTTCAAAAATTAGAACACTATGGAATGGGTGATCCACTACTTTCCTGGATAAACAGTTATCTTCGTGGGCGTGGCAGTATGTTAAAATTTCAGAATTGTATTTCAGATAAAATACTGGTTCATTCTGGAGTTCCCAAGGGTCTCACCTCGGGCCAGTCCTATTTTTGATGTTTCTTCATGATTTGCCTTCCATTTTTGATCATTGTTCCTACTTGTTGTTTATGGACGATTTGAAGATTTAAAAAACCATTTCAAACGTCGCGTCGATGACTGTCTACCTTTACAACATTGTATGATAACTCGTAAACTGGTGCGGTAAATAACATGTCCTTGAATGTATCTAAATGTAAAGTAATATCATTTTCCAAAAAAAAAAATCCAACTAAATATCTATACCATATCAATGATACTCCCATATCTACAGTTGCTTGATATATGATCTTGGTGTAATTTTTGATGAAGAACTAAGATTTATACACCATATAGATAACATTATCGCAAAGGCTTACAGGATGGCAGGCTTGCTTATGAGACAGTGTTGGGAGTTTAGAAAATCACTGTCCTGATGAATATATATTTTGCATTGGTTAGGAGTCATCTGGAATTCTGTAGTATTGTCTGAATCCCTATTATAACACCCATATAAAAAGAATTGAACGAGTACAGTCTAAATTCGTGAATTACTTGCATTAAAGTTGAAATTGGGACAAATCATTATCCTACCAAGAAAGACTAAATATCTTGGGTATGAATAGTTGGAGTTGCGCAGAGTCAAACTTGATCTAATGTTTGGCCACAAACTGTTGAACAACACGATAAACTGCTCTGACCTTCTGCGTCGAATTAGTTTTAGAGTTCCACCCAGGACGACAAGGCTATTTGATTTATTTGCTGTAAATATTAGTAACTGATATTGGTATAAATGGACCCTTAATCGACTTATGAGCTATTTCGACCATTATGTACATAAAGAATTTGATCTGTCCTGCTCTACGGAGTCGTGTAAGAATAAAGTCGCTAAGCTTTTGAGAAATCACACGGAATAGTTGTGGCAGGACTGTGGTGTTTTAACTTTTTTAAGTACTCTTTATCACCTAATAATATCTATAAGTATTGATTATTGTCCTGTATTTTTTAGTTGTAGTATATTTTTTTTTCTTAGTATAGGTTCATTGTAAATTGTAACCTGTATGCTGTACTATTTGGAGAATTTCTCTGTAAGTACTGAATGAGTAAATAAATAAATAAAAAAAAAACTGCTTAAACCTGCAACAGGTTTAGTCTTAACCGCTAATTACATTTTTTAAATTTAATTATTACGAAATTCATCAATACAATAATATTTTTATACACTGAAAACCTGCACAACAATATCCTAAATATTAACGTCCATCCAGATATTGGATCAGACCACCTGTCATCGGAAATAACATTTAGTAACAATTTGACTCCAAGAAAAGACCAGATAAGAGTGAATTTTAATAAATGCAACATAGAACTCTGGTAAAGAAGTCATGAAGAGGTTTATAGAAGAGCCCTAACAGAAACGATACAGCCCTTTGCAAAAAAAATTAAAAATTAACTCAAACCATACCACACAAGCGAAATTGGGAAAACCCGACCATAAATCGGAAATATCAACTTCGCAATTAAGGCCTATTCTGAGTATAATTTCATTATCTAGTTCCCTGGGTATAATAAACAATCACCCTTTATTTTTAGTCTTGTCACTTGCAGAAATATTTTAGTTGAAAGCTGATGTTCGTGGAGACTATTTCATTGTGATTCAAAAGCGCCTGTGAAAATTAGTAGTTTATATTCAGTTTTTTTGCAAAGTATGGGTGAAAATTTTGTAAAGTAACTATGGAGCCCATTGTGGTGGTAAGTAGAATATTAAAAATATTTAAAATATTTCTTTACGTTTTTTTATACTGGTGTTCTGAAAAGTTAACAATTAATTTTTTTTTAATTTCAATTTTTCACTTTTGCTAAAGTAAAAGTATGATTTCCGTAATTTCCCGCATTTAAATGAGCTTTAAATTATTGTTTAATAAGTCCTTTGTAAGATCCCATCTTAAGTTGTTGCGATAATTTATGATCTTGACGAGAAAATATTTTTAAAGATTTATGGTCTGGGTCCAAATTCGGATAAAATGTGGTCCCAAACGCAACAAATAATTTTCTCCTACTAACTTAAAGAATAAATCAATTTTTATAAAATAAAACATTATTTTATAGAAAATTAAATAGAGAAATAAAAAAAATTTCCATATGGGTTTAAAATTCATAGGGCGACCAATTTTAAATCTTATTAAAATATATTGTTTTAATTACATTGAACTAAGAATTAAAGAAACAGTTTTAACAATCATTCATGTAGTTTCAAAATATAAATTATAATCCAAACAGCTATTGATAATGTAGTTTTTTAGAATTAACATTCAATTCTTCAAACTACGGTCTCAATTTTGAAAGATTTTTCTAATGTAATTTGAAGTACCATTGATTGCAAAGTATAATCTGTACAAATATTATAAAGAGGAAAGATTTGATTGTTTGTTTGAATTGAATAGGCTCCGAAACTACTGGATCAATTTAAAAAATTCTTTTACTATTAGAATCCTACATTATCCCCGATGAACATAGGCTATTGCTAGTAATAAAATGATTAACAAAATTACAACTTATTTTTTCAGGGTCTGCAACAAAATTTGCTTTGTTTAAAAGAAGCCAACTTGTCAATTGGTTAAGAATTTGTCAGTCCAAGGAAAGAATGGAGCAGTGTCGTTATTTGGCAGAGAAAGTGACCTCTACCATGCGAGTTGAACGCTTGTCAGAAGAGTCTTCAAAAGTCTTACATAAATTCATTGAGAAATATGACACAAAATGGTCAACAGCATCAAGAAATAAAACTGCATTTGAAAATAAAAATCGAGATTGGTTAAATATTGAGTTGGAGTTTTCTTCGTCAATGAATGAAGCTCAACCAGCCGAAATGCAGGATACAACTTCATCGAGTAGAGGGATTTTTAGATTTGAGTGAACGATCAAAAAGAAGAAGAACTGAACCGTTGCGAGCAGATCGAAGCCCGGAAGAACTAACATTTGCTGCTCAAATGAAGTTTAGGTCCGAAGGTCAACTGGATGAAGCAGATGTGTTAAATAATGTTGCATTCTCAACACCGTGCATCAAAATATAAAAAATCTCTTCAAAAAGAATGTGAAATACCATTTGCAGCGGACGAAGCCTTATCGCTTTTTGTAGAGGCTAAATTGACAAAATTTCAATATAATCTAATAAGAAATTTGGCAAAAAGCCATAAGTCAACTCTTTATCTTAATTATGGGTCCGTAACGGCCGCGAAAAAAAGATGCTACCCAGAAAATCTAAACATTTCTGAAGATGTAGCTGAAGTGCCTCTTCAAAGTTTGCTGGATCATACATCTTTAAGGTTATTTGAGTCCCTAAAAGAAGTTTTAAATTCTTTAAACCAAGAAAATTATAATAATTTACATTTAATTTGCAAATGGGGGTGTGATGGGAGTTCTGGTGAGTCAATACAAACAGCAGTTTGTAGAGTCCAATATTTCAGATGCTAATATCTTTTAACATCAATGGTGCCAATCCAGCTCATTAGCGGGGACCCGAAATCAAAAGATAAGTTTGTAATCTGGGAAAATCCCAGACCTTCCTCCACACGATTCTGTAGACCTCTTAGAGTCTAGTTTAGGACGAAACAACAGAGCTATCAGTGAGAGAAAAGCAATATTTTGACCAACAAATTTAAGATTTGCAACCAACAAAGCTTGATATTCAAGGAAACGATGTATTTTTAAAATACATTTTATATTTTACAATGATAGATGGCAAATTGTGTAATGCTGCAACTGAAAATACTTCAACTCAGAGATGCTATTTGTCTAATCTAACATCCAAAGATTTTAACAATATCGAGAAGATTTTAAAACAGGAAATTACTGACGAATCTAGATATTAATTTGGTTTGTCATCTTTACATGCTTGGATTCGTTTTTTTGAGTGTTTGCTGCATCTATCTTATAAGATGGAATTTAAGCAATGGCAAGCGCGAGGCCAGGAAAACAAAGAAAAACTTGTAATGCCAAAAAACGAATCCAAGACTTATTTTTTAAAGAAATGGAACTATTGGTTGATAGACCAAAACCTGGTTTTGGAAGTACTAATGACGGCAACACTGCTCGCCGTTTTTTTGAGAATGCTGCTAAATCTTCGGAAATTACAGGCATTGATCAAGATTTGATATTTAGATTCAGAGTAATTTTATTAACAATTTCTAGTGGTTTTCATATAAAAATTGATAGTTTTAAGGACTACTGTCATGAGACGGTCAGAAAATTTGTAGAATTGTATCCGTGTTCCACAGTTCTGATATAATATCATATTTTATGGTTCCAATTGGGAAACTTGGCGAGGAAGCCCAGGAATCAAGAAACAAAGATATTAAAAGATTCAGAGAATTTCATGCACGGAAGTTTTCAAGAAAACAAAACATGGAGGATATATTTTGTAATCTTTTAATATCTTCTGATCCTTTAATCTCCAATATGAAAAAATCATCTGCTAAAAAGCTTAAACAGTACCCTTCAAAAGTTTTGGCATTTTTTGATGAACCAACAGTTTCTGCTGATGAAAGAGATGGTGAAGATATTGATTGGTTTTAATTATTAGGATAGGTTAGGCTTTATTATTATTACAAAGTTATTGTTAAGTGAGGTCTGTATATACTTTACATACTTAAATATATTACTCTTAACATGTATTTTAAATTGCTCTTATTTTTACACACAAAAGTTAGTTATAAAATTAAATAGAACAAAAACAAACAAATCACAACTTTATTTAATTTATAATAAGCAATTTTATTAACCTCAGGTATATCAAAAGTCTTGTCATTTTGGATTTTATTTCAAAAATTTTCAGTTAAAAAGCGTTTATTTCAGCGCAGATTGAAGTCGGATTGAGGCACTCAACAGTGACAAAGGCAAGTCAATTTGAAAAAAATGCAAGATTAACTATCTCAATCCTATAATTCTGTTAAAATGGTTTACATCTCTCTCTCTCTCTCTGTTAAGTGCCTCAATCCAACTTCAATTCGAGCCGAAATAAACGCTCTTATTTTGAATTTTAAACTCTTAACTGCTTAAATTGTTAAAATAATAACAGTCTAATAATAATAGTAACATTTTTCATAGTTTTATTTTTTTAAGGAAATAGGTACTTACACAGCGCTTATGTAATGCAATAAATGAACCCAAGGGGTGGGGGGGGGCTTTAAAAAATGTTTAAAGGAACGTGTTATCTTAGTTTTAACATTTTCTTACGATTAAACATGTTTGTGATTCATATCAGCACTACTACTATTTATGGCCGGCTTTTCCCCGATTTTCGCCTGTGTGCATACTAGAAAAGTCACCAACTCAGAAAATCTAATACTTCTCTCACACTCTTCCACCATTTATCATAAGGCTTATCAAAACTAAAAGATGTATGCAGAGGGAATATAGAAATAATCCTACACCTAAACATAAAAGAAAAATAACAACAAAAATATTCAAAACCTCATACAACAGTGTAGAACACAAAATGGCAGAATAGGATAAATAAAAGGTTGAAGTTATGGCACAACACATTCAACGAAAAAACCTATCCTGAAAATGATAAAGCCAATTTCAACACCATAAATAACAGTACAATAAGTATTTTAACAATTACATTAAGAACACTAGATATAAAATTACAGGGGAAGACTACATGGATATAATAAATCGTGGCAAAAGCACTTCTCCATGACAAAAATATTACTAAAACTTTATCCACCATTTAAACCTCCCAATACCTAGACATATGGCCAAAATGTATGAATACTGCTTAAACAACCATTACTTTCCTACTGAGAAAGACATGAATAATGATAACACTACCAAAACCTAACACAGACCACACAAAACCTATAAACTACCATCCAATAACTTTACTATGTGTACTTGGACAATTTCTTGTTATCTTTATAAAGATTAACACAAAAAAAGCTCTTGATCCAAAAATTCCACAATTTGGATTCACAGAAAAATGCTCAACACAACACTTTACAACTATACTGACTTCCAATGTACAAACCCCTCGGGTACTCAAATACCATACTGCAGCTATATTTTAAGACATCAGCAAAGCTTTTGATATTGTGTAACATAAGGATCTACTTTATAAGTTACACCAGCGGAAATGCCCTCCTAAATTAATTTTTATCAAAAAAAAGTTTTCGGAAAAGCGACACATACGAATTAGAATTATTAATTCCTTTTTAAACAGATTCACACCAGAACAAGGACTCCCCCAATTATTACTAGTATCGCCATTATTATATAATATATTCTGCTATGATATAAACAGCACAAATCAAGGGATTAATCCACATACATACAGTCTATAATTTGCTGATGATACGGCACTGATAGCACACGTTAAGTCTTTTAATTGTTTAGAAAGTTGCGACAACGCCGATTTTGATAAATTTTGGTATACGCGGATTTTTTGGGGCGCTGAAAATTTTATTCAAAAACGTTTCGTTTTCAAGATATTTATCATTAAACTTGAAAATCAAACTAACTTCATTTTCGTTATATTTCCCCTCCTTTTTGCACACAATACTTGATTTCTACACTAAGGTGGCACACAATATTTTATAAACATCTTTCAAAGCCTTGTTTTTTTTTTAATTTATTTTACACCGTTTTTTTTTATTAAATTGCAAAGCTTTACTTTCAGATGTCGCGGCCATGTTTGTGGAAATAATCCCCAGTGTAAACATGGTTGAGGCGTTTGAAAGTGAAGCTTTGCTATTATATGGAAAAAAGGCGTAGAATAAAAATAAAAACAAGTTTTTAAAAGAAGTTTATAAAATATTGTGTGCCAAATAAGTGTAAAAATCAAGAATCGTGTGCAAAAAGAAGGAGGAATGGGAAAAAACAGGTTTGTTTCATTTTCAAATTTGATGATGGATATCTTAAAAACGTTTCCGATTAAAAAATCAGATTCGTAATCAGCGCCTCAAAAAACTCCGTATACCAAAATTGGTCAAAATCGGCGTTTCCGTAACTTTCTAGACAATTACCCTTAAAGAATACTATAAATAATCTGCAAAAATTAATGAAGAAAACACTAACATGGTTATACCAATAGAGATTACACTCTAACCCTACATAATCGCAGTTTATTATCGTTCACTGCAATATTAGAGATAATTTAACTACAGCACACATCTACTACCAAGAAGAAGACAATAGCCAGGGCCAAACATTTCAGAACTTTAACATACAAGGATTAAGGAATAAGCAAAACAACTGCTAGCCGAATAGACAAATCCTTATGCAGACCTCTCCTTGAATATGAATGTTTCTTAATCTAAGAAAAAAAGCTTTTAAGAACCTTGAAGTTGCTGAAATTACTTCCCTTGGCCTCATAACAAAAGCACAATATCCCGGGAATCCCTTACATAATCCATCAAACCAGCTACTACACAATACTACCCACATCCAACCAATTTCCAACAGACTAATACAATTATCACAAAAAATTCGCCTCGAAGCAGCACAACATTGACCTGCTCCAGCCATTATGTATCCAAAGAACTGACTTCCAGCATTTACATTTTCAACTACTACAATTATAGAACATTTACAAGAATTGAACAATGAATGACTCATGATGTGTTTTTTTTTTAAATTTCCATGCTGTTACTATTAAATTGATTAAACAGCAATATAATGTTGTAAATACCCACCGAACAAATTATGGTAAACGCCTTTATTGATCGGTCAATTAGTAATTACAACAGCATAGATTTGTTTTGTGTTAAAGTAGAAATATTTAAAATGAGCACATAGGAAGTGTAATGTTCATATGTCCCAGACTTTGTTTCTAATTTAGAGAAATCTAGCTCGGGTTTCGGGGATAATGAGTCTTTGTTATAGTTCTGAGTGCAGAGATTTCGGCAACTTCTAGCCTTTTACTGCGAATGTGTAGGAACAATATATAATATTTCATTATGGGGCGGCATATCGATTTAGATGAATTCATGCGGCTGTGTTTGAGCTAATGCCTTGACTTTTATATTTGGCTTCCGAAATGTTTTGCTTAAGTAATAACTGTCTTTTAACATTGTCTGTGTGCTTACTTAAATCAAGTTTACTATCGAGAGTTTAGAGTAATTCCTTAAGCATGATGAGTTCTCTTTCAGATGGTGGTGAAAAATTAAAAACTTTAATTTGTTTGTTTAAGAACGCTATTATAGCCCGGTATTATAAAAGTGTCAGTAAACTGAACCAAAAAAAAAATCTTTAAAAAAATTTAGGCCTAAACACCTTATTATAACTTTTAGTTTAAGTGCTTCTTGGAGTATCGATTGCAAAATCCCAAATTTAATTAAGGTAGCTGGACATTTATAAAATCCACATTTTAGAAAACTAACCTTAAAACCACAGAACTTAAGATAATCCAACATTATACTACCTGGCCATTGCAGTAAAAGCTACAGAGTGGGGTTTAAAATGTAATTAGTTCTTATGTCTAAACCTGCTAAGAGTTTGATACCAAAAACAGTTGTTTAATTATAAGTAAGATTTGAGTTTAAATTGTACGCTATAGGTAAACCAACAGTAAATGGGAATGAACATTTTAGATACCCCGTGTAATAAGTTTTTATTATTGGTTTTTTAAAAATGTAATATTTGATAAAATTTGATAGTTTTATTGTAATTGTTATTTGTAATTTTAATGCCGCATGTTCAAAAACATAGTTTTAAAAATTTAGTCTATTTAAATAATATACATATAGAGTTGGCAACAATTTATCGAAAATTATAGTAGGTTTCAGAATGACCTAAAAAATTTATAATTTGCTTTAAAAAATATGGTGTGTTATGGAAAAAGAAAAAAAAAATAAACAAAGATCTATTATTATCTTATTTTTTTAATAGATACTTTTTAACATTTATTGCATCTTTAACATTTTTTTCGGCAATAAAAGTGTTGTATAATGGCATTAAAATTTGAATAGATCGAAATTGAAAGATTTTTTTTTTATTAATGATGGATATACTCGCTTGGAGTCGCAACGTTTTCCGAGTAGCCATTTACACTTCCAAAAAAGCAACTCGGATACGAGTCCTCATAAATGTAAATTCCCTTTTTTTTTAATCTTTGGACAGTCCACGAAGGCTGAGGCCTAAGTACTAACGTAGGTACCGTGGGTGTCTTAATTGTGGTGAGAGGGAGTTTGTTCACACGTGACTTAAATATTTGGAGACTGGGAGGAGACGGAAAAACTTCTGCGGGTAGCAGGTTCCATAGTCTGGACCCTCTAGGAATGAAGGAACGAAGAAAGCAGGAAGTTCGGGGCCTCTCCAGTTAGAGTTAGAGCAGAACTTGACCGCTCATATTTAACAGATGAGCACTGGCAGACTTTTTTCGGGCGCTTTACACGCACATCCAACTGAAATATAGTATTTTTGCGTATTATATTATATTTCTTTATCATTATGTACTATATTATATAGTATGGTTGGCAACTCTAATAATATACTTAGGCCGGCAGTATACATACAAGTTTTTAGTTGAGCAGCTGTTTAGTCGAGTTGTGTGCTTGTGCGATGGTTATGACGACCAAACAGTTTAGTCGCCGAAGGTGCGCATACAGTCAATCGATTATGTATTCGCTATCGATTTATGTACTTGTTGAGCGTAGGCGCACTCCAATACATGGCAATACTCATTGAACTGTCGCGATAGTTGCTCGACTGATTAATCAAAAGGCAATCGATGTGGTTGTACGACTATTTAGTCGAACAACTATCTAGTTGGTAATATGCGCACCTACATACATTTCCATATACTTTTAACGTGCGACTAAACAGTTGTTCGACTAAAAGTTGTATGTATGCGGCCGGACAAAACTTATACAATTTAAAAGATGATTTACAGAGTAAACAGTGTCAGTATATGTTTACTCGTATGTATATTATATAATTTTATTTGAGGAAAACTTACATCAAATTTTCTTGGTTTTAATAAGCGTCTAATTTTTTAATTTTTTTTTTATTTTAGATGACAAATTAGATCACAGTACAGTAATATGCAGTAAGCATTTCAAAAAATCCGATTATATTCCATCGGTGACAGGATCCCAGCCTATATTATGTAAATCAGCAGTCCCATCGATATTTCCGGTACCTATCTTTTATATTCATACTTATTTAATTTCCTGCTTTAGAAGCAAGCAGTTACAAATTGGACTAACTAACTACAAGAGATACAGCAAATCTTTTGGCACATTCTTGCGTCAGATTTTCGAGCAATTATTTTTAAATGGGACACCCTGTATATTATTTTACCATTCGTTTTAAAGTAAAACGGCCTTATTATTGATATTACACGCTTTATATATTTTTTAAAAAATAGTTATTTGTGGAAAAAACGTATGAAAAAGACATCAAGTTCCTGAGAATAGTATTTAAATTTTGCATAACTTGTATACAATTTTATTATTTAATATTATTTTTTATTATCTATTATTTTATTTTTTATTTATTTTTTTAACCATCCATGGGCAACTAGATTTTCATCTAGTCTTTTAAAAGTATTATTGCTTAGTTGCCTTCTCATTCGATATTTATCAAAATCTATCTGTGGCACTTGCATTTTCCGCTTTTTAAAATTTAATAATATTATATATTTCAAACTCTCTAAAATTTAAATTAAAATTTAACAACACGAAAAGCTGGCAATATTTAATTCTTATTTCTTGCTCAAATATAAAAAATATTGCTGTGATTATTTGTTTCTAAATGTATGTACACACCGAAAAAACAAACAAGAACAAACATTCGTTCTTGTTCACCTTGTTTATATGTGTTCTTTGTTTATTGTTCGCGTTATTTTGTCTACATAGCACAATCAAATATTTGTTCACTCTCGTTTGACCAGTTGGAAAAGTTATGGATGACGACGAACAAAATTTATTTCTCTTTAGGTATGTACACACCGAAAATACAAACAAAAACAAACATTTGTTCTTGTTCACTTTCTTTGTATGTGTTTTTTGTTTATTGTTCGCTTTTTCTGTCTACATAGCGCAACCAAATGTTTGTTTACTCTTGTTCGACTAGTTGGAATAGTTATGGATGACCATAAAAACAAAAATTCTCTTTGATGTATCGACGTCCAACGGAACATGTATGAACAAGAACAAACAAACGTTTGTTCGCCGTTTTAACTGTCTACACTGAAGAAAAACGTTTGTTCGCTGATGTTTGTTCTTGTTTGTTTTTTCGGTGTGTACATACTTTAAGCCCACTTACATTTTACTTAGTTAATTAAAATTAAGAATTAATAAAAAGAGGGCAATTAGCTAATAATTAAGAAAAATATTTATTATTTTTATAAAAGTAATCCACTTAAGTCAATGAGTTCATTGCAATCTAGATTTTATACAGGGTGTGCAAAATTTAAATTGTATGAGGTTTTTGTTCTTTTTCTTACAAATAACCTTTTTTTTTAAATAAATATAAAGTATGTGTTATCAATAGTTATGTTATTTTATTGGGAAACAAATAGTCAAAGAATATACAGGGTGTCCGATTTAAAAAAGGCAATTTTGGGTTATTTTTCCTAATTCCGTATCTGATAAAAAATAACTAATTACGCTACTGAAATCTACGTAAAATTATAGATATGATATTTACTGTTTTTTTTAAACGCCCTGTATCTCGGAGACGAATCAAGGCAATCTTTTTTTAACGTTGCAGATGTTTCGAAAATCGAACTCGAGTATGTCCCATCAGGTTTGCTCTATCTCTTGTAGTTTTCACTATACCATCGAAGAGGCGCCACCCTGTAGATTTAATATTTTATTACACCCAGTGGCGGCTCTAGGATTTACAAAATTTTTTATCTTAAAAATGAGACATGGGACCCAAATTAAATATATACCAGATGCCACCTCGCAGCGCTCTCAAAAAAAATTGTAACTTTCAAAAGCGAATGCTCTATTTGTATATTTTTCGTAAATTTCTCCGAATTTTATAGTAAAATCCCAGATTTTGTAAAATTATCTTGTTTTTCTAAAAACACTAGCCATTTGAAATTTTTTCACCTAACAATTTTTTTATGCAAATATTTCAGATGCCTATTATTTCAAGAAAAATGCAGATGTTTTTGCAAAATTTGTAATTTAATGATAAAATTTGATGAAACCCACAAAAAAAATTCCAATAGTAGATTTTCTTTTGAAATTTGAATTTTTTTGGGAGCGCTGACTTTTTGAAATAAAAAATTTTGTAAATCCTTGAGCCACCACTGTTTACATGATATCTAAACTAGTTAACAGTTAGTCATAGTTGACAATAAGTGAAGTATTTCATTAAAAAGGTAACAAATGTTTTGCAAGCAAGATAGATTGGTATCAGGGCCGCCGCCAGAAAAAAATGTAGAGGGGGTCAAATTACTTTTCTAGAATAAATTGCATTAAAAATACAAATAAAAATATGACTTTAATTTCTAAGTAATAATCATATTCCTAGGCGATATTGTAAAAATAAAGCATTTAGACAGTTTTTTTTTATAATTTAAGTAATTTTTAAAAACCCAGGGGGGGTCGACGGACCTCCCCTGACCCCCCTGCGGGCGGCCTTGATTGTTATGTATTATTAGTCAACCAATCAAAATATATTATTTATAAACAGCGGCGGATATAGGATTTACAAAAAAATATATATCTAAAAAGTGAGATAGGGACCCATACAAGGAAGTTTAAAGGTATATGGAAGTCCAATGCTATGGCCTATTCGATCAAAAAGGTCCAGCCCACTATGAAAATAACGATTTTGCGCAATAACAAAATTCCACGAAATTTTATTACGTGTTGCCTACTTACCCACTGATAAATTGGTGTGTAGAGAAGCAACACATTATACTTTTATCAGAGCCGTAGTAGCGTTTTATGTGCGACGGCGCGGCGCATATGAAACCATACACACTGTTTTGCTTTGGTTTATTTTATTTTGTGGTTACAGAAGTTTTTTGGATCAATAAAAACCTTATTTTAGTGATTTACAATTTAATTAAATTGTGACTATAATTTTGTGTTGATTGCTTGTTACTTCTAATATCGTAACAAAATGACTAGAGGTTGTATGGTTTTGTCTTGCAAATCCAATCCAACATACCCAGCATTGTTTACTTTAGGTTAGTATTTCTTATATTAAAATAAGGTGCTTCTTATGAGACGCCACGTTAGGTAACTGAATAAATAGTAATACATCAATTATGAATTATAGAAAATGAAAACTTTATAGGTAATAGCAGTGAGAAAAGTATTTTTAATCTTTTTTTAGATGAATACCAGAATGTTGGTGTCTTTTCGTTGATCATTAAAAAGAAATTAGGTTTACACTTAGGTACTCATATTCCATTTAATAATTTAGTACATCTTTTTAAAGGATCAACATTATCAATTACTGGGCAGACTAGGTAAATTTTAATATATACAGGTTCCACTAATTAAATGAAAGAAAGTACAATTTTATGTTTAAGTTCCTTTTTGTTTCTTTTGTATTTGTTTATAAAGAAATTGTATTTTTGATTTCTTAAACTTACATCATCGATCTTTTAAGGTCGACATACTGTATGCACATAATATTTAACGGATACTGTTACAATGGATATCTACCAAAGATCACTAAACATTTTTAACCACTGTTATCCTGTCTCATAAATGTTTGTTATTAGTGAAAACTATATGCCTAAAAAGCAGTAAAAATTTTCACTTTTTAATGGACAACCAGAATCTTAAGATCTTTTACTGAATTCAGTGTATAGATATAGATTACCTGCATGAGGTCACACTATTTTATTATACTTTTATATAAATTATAAATTTATAAAATATTGTATGTCCCTAAAACACAAACAACCAGTTCAAATTATAGTAAGTTTTTACTTTTCTTGACCCTTGCCGATTTTGATGATTTTTTGCATACAGAGGCACTGATTACAAATCTAAAGAAAGTTTTTTTCGACAACGTTTTATTTTTTAAATATCGATCCTTAAATATGATAATTAGATTAAACTTATTTACTCTATCTTGCCCTTCTTTTATCACAAAATTGGTGATAGGAACATGAAACTATCATACAATGTTTAGAATTTATTTCAAAAAATCGTGTTGTCACTTATTTTACTAAGATTTTTGGTAAAAATACAAAACTCCCAAAAATATTGACTTTTTAAAGTAAAGGCTGTGAAGAAATCAGATGACATAAAATCCAATATAACATAATAATTTTAAATATTCTATTATAGTATCGTTTAATAACCATCAATTCTGTAAAAAAAAAACACAGTGAAAGTAAAGTTAGTTTGAATTTGACATTTGATGTCAAGTTTATGTAACAAAGAATTATAGAAGTCCGGACCTGGCCTACTATTTATTGCGCAAACTCCGCGTGGCCAATCCCCTATTCCCGCTGCCCTGCACGCCTAGACAATTTTGTTCTACAACATTGGCCTTCCATATGCCTTCAAACTTCCTTGGACCCATACCAAGAATATACCAGATACTATTAGCTTTAAAGAGAACTTTTAAAAGCAAATCTTCTATTTGTATTTTTTTCGTGAATTTGATCAAATTTTATTGTCTATCTGCATTTTTCTTAAAACTGGAGGCACCTCAAATATTTTTTCATGAAAAAATGGTTGAGTAAAAAAAATTTCAACCGGCTAGGGTTTTTAGAAAAATATAGATCATTTCAAGAAAATTGAAATTTGACGATAAAAGATCAAATTCACGAAAAAAATACAAATAGAGGATTTTCTTTTGGAAGTCCGATTTTTCCCTGGGGGGGACTATAAAAAAAAATTTTGCAAATATCCGAAATGTTTTTTTTACCAGAGTTCTTGAACCCAATAGCATCTGGTATATGTTTGGTGTGGGTCCCACACTTTTTAGAAAACATTTTTTGGAAATCTTAGATCGGCCATTATATAAATATGGCGTTTGTCAAAAAGAACGCCTGCCAAATGAACCTGACATTAAGCCTGTCCGATCATGTTTGACAACATTGTGGCCCCATGTTCTGAAGTAGATGGACACCTGTCATAATAATTAAACCTGCCAAAATAATATGCATGTGGGAATATGGTTCTGGCATAACGTATTTTAATGTGTTTTTAATTTGCGTTTTTTTAAGATATTTACAATTTTTTAACTTTAATTTTTTGAAATATTTGATAACACATGCCCTTACGTGCTTAAATATATACTTACTAGAGACAGTTTTGCTGCTCGACCGTGCAATACACGTGTGCAAGAGGAAAAGTACGATAACCACCTTGCTCTGCGTGCTGATTGGTCGGCAGTGTATATACTGTTTCCCGCCGACCAATTAGTATGCCGCGCTAGAGATAAAGGTCGTAGACTTATTATCCTTTTTTTTCTCGCACCAGTGAGTAGGCATATTCTCGAAGTGTAAACTCTTCGAGCACATACCGAAATATACGTGCTGATTGGTCGGTTCCTTCCTGTCGACGAAATCAACACGTTAGAGCGAGAGAGTAGGGTTATACTGCGACTCTTCTTTTTCTCTCGCACGTTTGTTCGCATTTCTGAGCGGCAATCTGCCTCTAGTAGGTATATGCTCGAAGGTAAAGTTAAATTTAATGCTACGGCACTGTACAAAGGGTAAAATTTAAAATGTTCCGATAATATGAATTAGCAACAACTGATCCCCGTGTTTTGTACCATGGATTCTAGAGGTGAGGGGTGATCCCTGTGTTACAAAAATGGCTTTCAAATTGCAGTAAATGAAGATGGTGTTGTGTTCCATGTGTTTTAATTGTGCCTTTCATTGATTAGAAAAAGATTTAAGAATCATTTAATTTTATAAAAAATTCTGGGGGTTTCGAGCCCGATATCCAGATTGTTCACCGACCAAGCCAAGGAAAGCTCTGTCTGGAAAGGGACGAGCTGGCGAGTTGCCGCGTAGCAGTGCCCAAAAAATAAAATCAAGAATCAATACTTTCTGGCAACACTGTCAACCGCGACGCCAGACAAAACAAAAATGGCCGCTGTTACTTGTGAGTGACGTACTATTGTTTTCAATTTAAAAATTTTGTGATTTAATGCAAAATTATAAAATATTAACCACAAGTAAGTGGTGTATTTAATGTTTTTCAAAACCTAAGCATGGGTAAAAAGGTTTGTGAATTATATGTTTTGTAGTTTAGTGGATTGCCGAAGCGATGCTATATTAGTATTTACATTTTTTATTGTGAGGATAAACAAACTGTAGTTTTCAAACATTTGTGTTAGAATTAATGGTTTTATTTATTCTTTAAAACCTGACCGAAATACTTAGCTTTTAAACTGATTTACAATGTAAATACATGATTTGGTTCAATAATATGTAATTTTGCCATTTGACAAAAAAAAAACATTTCGCTAATACACCGAAAATTGGTTTCAGAATTCTGTGGAACAAATGTTTTTGTCATAGCATTAAGAATATTTTAAAATGGTAAGTTTTTACTTTAAGGCTTATCGTCGATTTTAATCAAATTTCATATAAGGGGTTTTTTTGAGCCGCTGATCAAAAACAAGTCATTTTTTGTCGAAACCTTCAAGTTTTTGAGTTATAACGCCCCACTTTGACCTTACCTCAAAACTGCACAAACTTTTTTAAGTTCCTAATTTTACTAAAAAATGTTTTGATCCAAAATGGATTTTCTGGTAAAACACTTATTATTTTATGGGACAACTTATTTTCTTGTTTCTTTTAGTTAATACTTTTAAGATAAAACACGTCCAAAAAGAGTGTACTTTCACTTTAAATAAGCAACAAAATTTTCTACAAATTTTTAAACTACAGATTGGTCACATAGAACATGTCAAACAATTAAAAATGGTTGTACTTAACTATAAAATTTAAATCATATTTAACATTGAATTTAAGAAAATAAAAAAAAAATAGTAATCCAAGTAAGAGCATTATTTCAATTTTTATTTTTGCAGTCTGTAATACATCTTGAAAGTTACTATATATGATCGAATGACGAATCTTAATTATAGGGGATCTACAGTGCACTATGTTGTAAGTGCACTGTACTTACTTTAATACAAATTAAAAAAAGACAAATCCTCGTTCTTGGACAGAAAAGAAATGCATGTTAATGTAAACTTTATTTCGACGGCCTTTAAATTTAAAAAGATGCACATTTGATTGTTTCGCATATCCTATGGTAACAACCTGTCTAAAAAAATCTCTAGACAACTGGGTTGACTTTTTAAAATTAAATATATCTTTTTTTTTGTAGATTTATTTTTATTAAAAGTAATTTTTAAATAAACGTGAAAAAAAATTTATTCTATAAAATAATATGTTTTATCATAAAATCTTCCATTTTCTGTGTAACCAGTTTTAGGAAGGCAGAATATTAGGAAATTTTGTGCAGTTTTGTGGTTAGGTCAAAGTGGGACGTCATAACGCAAAAACAAAAAATTACTTCGGATTCGGGATCAGCGCCCCTAAAAACCCCCATATACGAAATTTAAATGAAATCGCCGATTGGCCGGATAAGTAAAAAATTACCTGTAACTTAATTAGCCCTTTTGTACCTACCAACATATTAAACTACAATTAAGGTGCATATTAATATTTTTTTATAGAGCCATCTATTGAAATTACTTTATTTAGTCGATTAGGAATAGAATGATATGTTTGTTAATAAGATTTGCATTGTCCCGAAAATTATCTGGTTTATAATAAATAGCATCATAATTTAATATGATTTTGGGATCTAAACTTTAATATATCTCATATTAAACCAGTTTCTTACGACAGCTGAAGTACATATTGCCCAGATACCATTCAGGTGTTATTAGGTGGCAAAAATTGACATACATATGGCAACATGATATTTTTCATTATGTCTCCGTGGGTTATTTTACTACATCTCTTTCTTTCTCGATGCCTATCCACACATAGACATTACCCAGAAAGTACCTTGAACAATCAGTACTGGAAACATATTTTTTATCAAATCTTTTATAACTCCTAAGAACTGCTTACTTTTCATTTGTCGAGCCACATTTTACACAGGAACAGCTTTTTGGGAATACTGCAGTTAAAATGTTTTTCATTTCACTTTCCTTCTACCAAAAATTCCATTTATTACATTTTCAAGGTTACACCTTGTAACTATTAAAAACCCTTTTTTATCAGAAATAAAATTAACATACTATCGGCCGAGTGATGATCGCGTTGTTAAATTTAGCAATGGACTTAGCAATTGTTAAAAGTTAACAACGGTTTAGAATGTTTAACAAAATGTCAGATTTTGACAGGTTGCCTACCAAAATCATTGAATAACACTGACAATGACGTTTTGTTAAGCATTCTAAACCGTTGTTAACTTTTAACAATTGCTAAGTCCATTGCTAAATTTAACAACGCTATTATCACTCGGCCGTATGTCTATATGACTTTATTATACAGTATGTCCGCAGATGCGGTTAACAAGAGGACAAATGAACCAAAAATTAAAAGATACAAAAAAAGTCATTCCTGGTAAAAAATTCTGCTTGTCAAAAAAATATGAACTACAATGAAAAATAGATTTTTATCATACAGAGCGTCTCAAAAATACTAAAACATAAAATCGAACAAGAGCAAACAGTATTTCTAAACCTGATTCTAAACTTATGGAAGAAAATGTGAATTTAGAAAAAATTAAAAAAAAAACAATATTTTTGCAAGTATGCATTTTACTACTTTTACTTGAATAATACCTTTACATTACTACACATTAAAATCTTTTTCAGTAAGTTCGGAATCAAAATTAGAAATAAATTTGGAGAGAAAGTTTTTTATTTATCATATTACGTTAAAAGGTAAAAAAACGACTGTTTGCTTTTGTTTGATTTTATATTTTTGTATTTTTGACAAGCAGAATTTTTTATCAAGAATGAATTTTTTTTCGTATCATTTAATTTTTGCTCCATTTGTCTTCTTGTTAACCGCATCCGCGAGACATACTGTATATGTAGTATTATTAAGGTGCTAAATTAAAATCCCCCCAATCAATAGGCATATTGACAGGGTCAAGATTATTAAAAAATAATGATTAAAATCATGATTTTAATCAGTATGATTCAAAAAAAAAAAAATCTTGATTAATTTAAAAAAGAGTTTTAAAATTTTAACACTTAAAATATATTTGTTCATACATAAAATAAAACCCAATCGCATTTTTATGTGGTGTTATTTATTATTTTATTATAATAATCGAAAAGAATAGCTGGTTATTACAAAAATAAAACTTTAAAAAAATTTAAAAATTAAAACAAAAAAACCTACTAAAAAATACTTAATATAAACCAAAAAATATATATAAAAAAACCAATGCTTAAATAGAATTACTAGTTTAGCTGCATTGCTGATGATGCTTAATTTCTGAGACATCTTAAGATCTTCACCACTGTACTACTGTTACATTTTTGATTATTTCTCTTGAAACGGTTTACTGAAAAGGGCCCGAGTTAGCTTTTAACTTAATTAGTAATGGTAATAATTTTGTGCCTGTAAAATATTTGGAAACAATGTTTTTTTTTTTTTTTAATTTTCAATTTATTTATTTATTTTAAAATACACTAGTATTTACATATGTCATAAAGAAGAGCATCTTTCTTTTCTTAAGCTATTAATGGATATTCTTCTTTGTGTATTTTAGTATTCAAAGTCAAAGCCAAGAAGTGAAGGGGGTTAAAGCTTCAACATATCTGTTCATAAATAATTAATATTGACGCAAGCTTCGTTCTTCTTCAAATTCAGAACTGTCAAAAATAGCCACTAACTTTTTCCTATATAAACTGCTTGAGATAAAAATGCACCTTTTTGTTGCATTGCATCCAGTGCTATAGAAATTGGTTTTAGCAACTGTAGAAAATCCTCAGGCATCTTTTAATACGGATATCTGAAACTTTTTTAATAATCACTGGATCAATCTGATCTTTATGCTCTTTACATATTAATAACAATTTTGGCCACTAATGTACGTAGATCTTAAGACAATCTGAAGTGTATTCTATTCTAAAGTATTTCACAATATGTACAATATGTGTTCTTTTATCTGCGATGCTTCTAAATCTTTGAAGAGCAAACTTAGTAAGTGTGCCGAACAACCATATGTAGTAATTATAGAGTGGACGACTCGGTATTTTTTTTTCTTCATACTGACCATGTTGCTCTCATTATCTGTAACAATACTAGTAACTTTACAATTATATTCATTTTTGCAATTATTTATTGAGTTAATAGCTAATTCGGTAAGATAGTCACCTGTATTGGCATGACCGGATGTATCTATGCTTTCTAAAAGAACACTGTTTCTATTCTCAGCAGTCAAAACCACACAGATTATCTGCTCATTATGTATATTGGACCATCCAAGGACATGCAAACAGATTGTCCAGATAACTTGTTAAAACAATAAGATTATCTTCTTTAAAAATTTCATTCAAAAGCGTTGATGATAACTGAAATCTAGATGATGGAAGGTACTATTTTCTATAGCTCTGAAACTGCAATTTGTTGCGTAAACGGCTTTGGCTATTGGTCTGTCCAATTCTTTTTTCTTATCTTGTCCAGTTTGCACAACAAAAGAATCCAAATGACCGCTACTTCCACTATTTTCACGTCCACCTACACTTTCCTTTTCACAGTTATCGCTTCTCTGTTTCTTTGCCAACTGGATACTTTCACTTTAGCTAGTTTCAGGTTGTGACTGACAATCGCCATGAAGAGTTTTAAGACCACTGCTGATATCACTAGTTTCACTTTTGCAGGTTTCCCAATGACTTTTTAGTCTGTCCACTAGAACTTACAATTCTTTACCACACTTTTTACATCCTGCTCTACAACTTAGTTTCTTTTTTATAAAATGCTGCTAAATACTAAATTCCTTTTTGCCACGGCTTGTCATGAGTCCAAATGTTTTGATAGATTAACCCCTAAAGCAAAAATATCGATACTAAAATAAATGCGTATCGTTTATAACGCCGGGCGTTTTCTGCCAGTTATTACAAGTTTTAACAAATTAGCAAACTTGCAATACTGCGCGGATGAAATTTTTATGTTAATACAAGTTTCGACAAAGGCGCAAACTTGCAAAAACTTTCCGAACCAAATTTGCATGTTAAAACTTCTCCAGTTTTTGCTTCGTATCTGTACTATTCCTGTCTTAAAATATTTGTTTACTTAACAAAACAAAAAATAAGCAGTTAGAAATATTTAAAAATAATATTTGTAAAAGCTGGTAATTTTTTTTATTCAAAAAAATCATGTTTTTTTAAATCATCGATTTTTGTTTTTTTTTAAATCATGATTTTTATCAATCCTGCATATTGAAACATGCAGTAATACTACACATAATAGTTTTTTTTTAATAGCTTAAAGATATGTTTATTTATGTATCTTTAAATGTAAGTTGGTAATTAGCAGCAAGCCTGATGGCAATTTTTTTATATGAGGATAATTAGATAACGTACAACATAAAAACCTATGTTAATAAGCTAGAGGTTTTATATGAAGTGGATTTATGTATTTATCTTTAAGTTTAGTTTTCTCAAAACTAATTAATATTTTTTTACATAAAAAACTATTTACCTATTAAGCATGTTTAGTTTTTTTTTTGCCAGCATGTGTTCCCTTTTTTTAGATTCTATAAAAATTGTTTTTGTTTTTTATTTTTTGCGAACTTTATGTAGAACAGTTTTCTGAGAAAATAATAAACATGTTAGTTTTTAAATAAAGGTGCTGCATATAACAGTTGAATTGATCGCATGTGTTGTCCATACAGTAAATAAACTTTTGATGTATCTTTTTAATAACATGTATAATGAGAAGTTTTTTACTAAAAATTTTAAATGTGTTAACAAATAATGCTTCGTGCTAGAAAAAAGTTTTATACTAAAAATGTTAAAACATATAATGCTATACCTTTCCCCTTGTAGAATGTTGCATGGTGTAAACTTTTTTTACTCTACATATATATATTGGCAACCCAGAAATATTTTAGTGTGATTAATTTTATTACTACAGGAGAATGTTGCTTGAAACAGTTTTATGCTTGGCGGATGTAATAACTATTAAGTTTGTATCAAGGAGGCTTAAATGAAATTAATATACACTCCCTAGCCCAAAATTCCGTCACCTAAAATTTTTAATTTAAGTTTGATGATTTATACCTTTTTTTCTTGTATTTTGATTTTTAAGATTTTTTCATTAGTTTGCGAGTACATGTATTTATTTGTTTTTTATTGTTCTTGTAATCTTCACTTTCTGCAGGTGGTATTGTACGTGGGTGAGTAAAAACATTGTATTTTGACCTAACTTTAAAAAACCCTGCGAAAAAATTGAAGTAGCTGATTTTGTTTAAAACTTTGTTATAAACTTGGAGCTACTCATAAGATTTTGTTTTTTGAATTATCATACCTTTTTTCTTGTAAGAGCTGCACAATTTTAAATTACAAAAACACTGATTTCGGTCTTTTTTTTATTTAAAAAAAAACTCAATAAAATAATTTAAAAACAGAAAAAAAAGGTTTATTAGCGGGTATGTCTCCTTTTGTCGCAATGACAGTTTGCACTCTTCTTAGTATTGAATGAATAGGGTTTCTTATCCTTTCCTGGGAAATAGTCTCATATTCCTCTGCCGGTGCCAACCTTAAATCTACCTTTCCTAGGACGACGAAGAACGGTTCTTTTTAGTTAGTCCCATAAATGCTTAATGGGCATAAAATATGGGCTGCATGCGAGTCATTTCAATCTTCTCATTCCAATCTCATCTGGATACTCATTCACTACGTGAGGTCTAGCGTTTTCGTGCATCAATATAAACTAGTTTCCAATCAAAGGCGCAAATGAAACCATCACATCTTGGCGAACGTCTTCAGTGTAACGATGGACGATTAGAGCTCCACTTTTAAAGTCAAAGTCAAAAATCGCGTTTATTTATCTAACAACAAGTTCTTGTTGACAAGCTGCCATATACATAATACATAACTAAATCTATACAGGGTCTTAAAAATAATAAAAGGAAAGAAAACACGAACTAACCTAAGAAATATCAAAACATACATTGCTACAAGTTGACCCTAAAAAACTCATCCAATGTAATATACCTTTCGCAATAAAATATTCCTTACCATTCCCTCAAACACTCTAAAGTTGGCAGCATCCTTAACCATCGCAGGTAGATGATTGTACATCTTAAGTCCTCCATATACAGTGTGTAAAAAGTATAATGCTCATTATTTTAATGGGCGATAGTGGAGCTCAAAACAAGTCAAAAACTTTATATGACATATGTGTCAAAACTTGACAGATTTTTGTCTAAACGATATCAAAGTTATAAACTTTGGTAGCAATTATTTTTAAAACGCTTAATAATTGGCAACTCCCGTCTTAATTGCTTATCAGTAAAGTCATTGGCTAATAAAAAAAAACTAAGTATTAAATGTGTCAGTCTACTAATTAAATAATAATAATAATGTTTTTCCCAGTTAAACATTTAAAAAACTAAGTCAGTCTGTTATGCCTAGTTGCTGCAGTATTTTCGTCCGTTTTTTATTTCGTGCCTTGAAGTTCAAAATAATGATTTTAAACCGGGAATATGCCAATATGTTAATAATTTACGGCTAGGTAAACCATAACGCTAATCTAGCAGCTCAAATTTACCGTGAAAGATTTCCATAACGGTACCAAAGATCGAAACGGGATGTATGCAACTTAAAAATCCTGGGAGGTACATATGTTACTGTGGAACAAGAGAAAAGAATTTAGGAAATCGCGAAACAAAATTCTGGAACTAGTACAAGGTCATTAGGCCGAAGTAAACGTATCACATACCACAATTCACAGCCGTTTCTCTTTTTATAATTAAAGACATTCTATTCTTCAAGCAAAATAAAAAAGTGCTGTTTTAAAACATAATAATTTGTGTTCTTAAAATGGATACTAAGCTTAACTTTGTTTGTGGTAAGTACAATTAGTTTTTTTATTACAAACAAAAAGTATATTTATTAATTTAATTTATTTATTAATAGACTGGTACACGGCATTATAAAAGTAAAAATAGTAAAATACAAAGCGAAAAAAAATATATAATATTTTCTAGTGCATACTAACATTTAAACATTACAAACTAATATTTAAATACATATATATATATATATATATATATATATATATATATATATATATATATATATATATATATATATATATAATTTGTTTCATTTTGTTGGGTTTAGGTTCACCATATTAAACAAACAAGTTAGTTAAATGACGTTTCGACCCTAGTTTCTTTTATTGGGTCATTTTAAATTTTTTTTATTCATTCTGGGTAATCCTCAAAATTAAAATTCATTTGATAGTAAAATATACCAAATACAAATGGTGACGTTATACATAAATTACATATATAATTTCAAAGACACTTAACAAATATTGGTTACATGATGCATTTTAGAATTTAAACAATAACAAGCTAAAATTAATAAAATTGAATAAAAAAACGATGGATGCAATTATAAATTTTTTAATCCCTTATATAGATTTTAGTCGCACGTACCTTGTCGATCGAAGATGTTTGTTTTTAAGAATGTGAGGTTTTATTTTGTATTACAACGATGGATGGCTACTTACGTTCCGGCATTTACTTATTATATTATAATATATATATATATATATATTTTGTCATTGTGGTAAGTACACATATATATATATATATATAGACACTATATATATATATATATATATATATATTTATATATACACATACACATACATAAAAGTCCACAATATTTCAACAAATAAGCTACATGACTCTTTAGTTTTGATTAAATAAATGCAGTCCGGACCGCATACCTAAATTTATTGACCGTCTGAGCTTCCTGAAGAAAGGATCTATGTCAGGATGTCTATTTAGGAAGTTGATATTGTAACAAGAGAGCGATCCAAAGGAGAATGAATTCCATACGGTTGGGCTATTTCTGGTTCTATGAGTATCGAAGAACAAATCATTTTGTCTTTGGCGATTAAGAATTCGCATTTTCTCGGACTTTCTGAGATTAATTTGATTTATGAAAAGGGTTGGACAATCTATTGCCCATTCAGTAATTTGTATATCAAGCAAAGATCACTTTCATCCTCCTTCATTTTCTAACGAATGCAAATTCAACCAAGCGGAAAGTCGCTTCATACATTCATAATACCCAGTCTGAATGCGCAATGTTTAATAAATTTATTCTGTACCCTTTCAATAAAGCATTATATAGGTTACTGTTAAAAACGGACACTTAACACACACAGAGGCATGAACTCAAGGTGAGATCTCACCAGTACATCGTAACAATATGATAATCTCAAGGAATCAACAGAGAGAGGATTCTCAAAATAAATCCGTGGAATAATAGTATAATAACATTTGAAATGCCTTCCCTAAAAGAATAGTGGTCATTAAATGTTGCATAAGACTCCCAAGTCCTTAATACAGCTGGATTAAGAATCTAAGGTAATTAATAGTATATATATTTTTCAATTTTATTTCTTTTTTTGTATTTGAAAACTAATTGTATTGCACGGTTATATATTTTGTACCCATGGGATTCAGAGATAAGCTGTTGATCAAAGGGGCGAGCACCAGTGCACAAACAAGGTCAAGAGCCCCACAGTCATCCTCAGTTTTAATCAATCTGTACAATTTCATATCTATCAGCGAACAGCAGGAAACAAGGCTCTGTCCTGTACCATGTCATTAATGAATATATTAAAAAGAAGAGGGGCGCAATGACCACCCTGAGGTAACACCTGAGGTCATTTTTCCGTCAATGCTTCTGGATACAGAACCACCCACCTTAACTTCAATGCTTTATTATAATCTGACTAATCAACCAGGCCTCTGATCTATCACTAAAACCAACCGCCCTCAGTTTTGCCAACAGAGAATTGTGATTTATTCAAATGCCTTGGAGAAATCTTGCTGTGTAAATTGAGTCAACTGACAAGTCCTCCAAGGCACGCAAACAGAAATAAGTAACCAGATGTCGACCTACCCGGCATAAAACCATGTTCGTCCACAATTCACTTTGTACTTGGTTAGATCCAGCAACTTTTTGGGATTGCTGATTGTTTAGAGATGCCTCTATAGTTTTGTGACATCCTCCCTTTGACATTGACTTGACTTGCCATTCAACGCCATATCCGTTAAATTTTTACCCACGTGCCAGCATTTTCGATAATATCCACTGTTTTGTAGAATATATGAAAAAATGTTATAAGTATTCATTCAAAATTGTGCAAAGCTCTTACAAGAAAAGAGATAATTGGACAATTCAACCGATTTTATTGAAAAAACAATATCTTAAGCATACCTCCAAGATTATAAGAAAGGACTTTTAAACAAAGTCAACTACCCATCCTGTATAAAAGAATTTTTCACTCACAGGGTGTTTTAAAGTGAGGACAAAAATACAATAGTTTCCTTGTATTCACCCATGTAGGCAACGTATGTTCGCCATTCGGGAACAACAGGTCTTCGGCCGGAAAACAAGCAAACTCTTTAAAATGTGTAAACAATAGATCAAGAAATATTACTCGATTATTTGGGATCTCAATTAGCTGGAACAAACTGAGGAACGCAAAGAAGCCATGTAAGGCACACACAGAATGACCACCAAGTGTCCGAAGTTTCAGTGTTACTCCACAATCCCAAAACGGAAGGAAGGTTGTAAGCGTCCAAATAGTAACAGCTTAGCAGATGAATAGTTGAGACAAATTGTTCGACAGCATCGCAGTGACCACTGTATGCGTCTGCGCTATAATTTAGGATATACACACCTCCAATTACTGACCTTGTAATTTAACAAATACAAATAATTGTCGCTCTTAGGAGGTGTATTCAGTCTTCTGATAACACGAGAGTAAATAGATTTCTTTACCAGAATCAAGGACGCCACCACCACGTTTTTTATCACTACTTAAGTGAGATCGGTCACAACGAAAAGTATCGCCCCTTTAAATACAAAAAACGCATCTTTTAGCATTCTAAAAAAAATGTAAATATACATCTTCCTTTTAAACTTTCAAAGCATATATTTCTAATATAAAACAATTACCTTTTGACCCATATGTTTTTGGCTTGTTATGAGCTCCACTGTGAGCATCATACATTTTACACCCTGTATAAGAAAGTTATATGTAAGGGTATGTTTTGAAATAGACAAGGACAAGTCATTGCTGGTTCTTGTTGCATAGTGATGAATCTGATGATTATCTCTGCATTTTCTATGAACAAGAGACACCATTATGTTTGTTAAAGAAATAAGGGATTCATTTCAATAATTTGCAGTGGTCGCCCATAAACGGCTCTCTTCTACAGAATTAAACTGGGACTCGGCAATATCTTAAATGCGATTCCACTAGACAAAAATATGCATTTCTTGACATGACTTGACTTGCCATTCAACGCCATATCCGTTAAATTTTTACCCACGTGCCAGTCGATATATCCATTTTTTAGAATATATGAAATGTTATAAGTATTCATTCAAAATTGTGCAGCTCTTACAAGAAAAGAGATAATTGGACAATTCAAAAAACAATATCTTAAGCATACCTCCAAGATTATAAGAAAGGACTTTTAAACAAAGTCAACTACCTCAATTTTTCCACATGGTGTTTTAAAGTGAGGACAAAATACAATGTTTCCATTCACCCATGTATATTACCACCTAAGCCAAAAAGTGGGTATTACCAGAGTAATAAAAAGCAATTTTAGTACATGGACCCACCAACTGATGAAATCTTAAATATCGGAATGCAAATAAAAAAGTTATTAATCGTCAAACTTAATCAAAAATTTTAGGTGGCGGAATTTCATGCCTCGGCAAATTTTACTTAAACACTAATAATAGTAATATTCAACTACAAATAATATTTTTAAAATGGTCCATCTGAACTGCTTTGACATTTTTCTGAGCTGCTTTGACATTGTTTTTAGAAAAACGTTTTGTTGTACAACGTTTTATGACATTTTTTAAAAATAATTTAAAACGTTTGGATAATAATTTCCTAAAAATTCTGTCAAGTTTAGAAATATATGTGTGCCAGATCTGACTCGATAGGTTAAAAAAATATAAAAATACAGCTTGCAAGTGATTGCATGGTCAAATGCTTTATAACTTCTAATGAAGAAACTGCATAACAGAAAATGCAAATTATTTAACTAAAAAGCTTTAAAATATAAATTAGGTCCAGTTATTATGAAAATTAATATTTCCTATAATATGTCACCAAATAAATATTTTTATAGGAAATTATAATTATAACTGGCCTTCTGCCATAGAATGAGTTTTTTATTCCTGAAATTAAAAAAGTTTTTATTTTTAGTAAAATTTAAAAAACGGATTTTCTAAATTTTTGTTGTTGTGGGTTTGTTCCAACCCTGCAAAAAACCGCTTATTGAACGGTCACGCGCAAGCCCAGTCACATTAATCACCGTTTATACAAATCCAATGTATAATAATAAATAGTTAACTTATTGTTGCATTTGACAGTTTAAACTAGTAGCAAGGTTTTTAAATTTAGACTATCTTAGTAAATATGCTTGTGTATGCTTAATGCGCTACTATAATCATTGTACAGGGTAATTCAACGAGGATTGAACGTGGCCATATTTGTGGCTTTCTACATATTCCGAAAATCATATGAAATAACCCTCTTTTGTACTTTTTCCTATAGAATCCTGAAAGAATTGGTAATCTTGTGCAAAAAAAGGCACCCAGAAAGTGACCCAAAAACCCCCGGATGCAAAAAATCATCAAAATCGGCGAAGGTATAATTAATTTGATGATAAATATCTCGATAACAAAACGTTGCCTGGAGAAATTGCGGATGTAGAAATCATCAAAATCGGCGAAGGTGCAATTAACTAAAAAATTACCGAAATATTTCTACTGTATTCGCGAAATATCTTTCACGAGATTTTCTATATTTCCACGACTTATGTAAAACATTTTAAAGATCTGAGATATTTCTTCCAGGGAATATTTTATTTCAATTAACACTAAAATATTTTCTAAAAAATAATAAAATATTCACTTTTTTGTTTTGGTTTGTCATGTATTCATTGTTACCTTATTCGTTACCCTTTTCTATTTTCAAATTTAAATCGCACATTTATCTATAAATTAATTCTATTATTAGGGGGGCGTCCAATAATAATGCCCCTTGGTGAGATTTTTAGTTAGGACTAGTATTTAAAACTACTAAGAACGTAGTCTAGAATCACGGTGAGAAAACATCATTGTGTAAGATTAGCTTATTGTATTAGCTTGAGTAGGATTAGCTATATTTTAGTGAAGAAACACGTTTTACTTATTTTTACTCAATTTTTTCGCAATTTTACTATATTTCTTAGGAAAAAAATACGTAATATTTGTCCCTCTGCCAAACTTAAGATTAAGTGAGATTCCTCTCGACCCCCTCTCCCCACTAAATGCCTCACCTAATTAATGGATGTCCCATTACTAAAAATTAATATGAAATGGTTTTGAAAACAAAACCAATAATTTGCTTTTGTATTTTTTTTTTTTTAATTCAAGTCGAATAATTTTTTAATAAAAAATAAATAAGATTGCTATATTGCATTTTTTTTAATGTGAGAACAGTGATAAATGAGGCCATGTTCAGTCCTCACTGTATGACACTACACGAATATATGTTATTATTTGAAATACCTACTAATATATTCTTTATTATGTTATTAAATATTTAAATAATATATATTATCGTATAAAGCAAAATTATGGTGTGTTTTAATTTTTTGTATAATTTGATAAAACTTTTAGAGCAATATGCCCAAAAAGCAGCAGGAGGTGGTGGTCCGTCCTAGGCATCAGTCTAGGCGGGCTGCCAGTAAGGAAGCCCTAAAGCAAATGCAGATCTTACTTGAGGATGAAAACGATGCCGTGGAGATACCGGATGATGATGACGTTAGTATTTAAATCATTATTTTTATTATGACTAATAATTCAGAGTTAAAAGAAAAACTGCATAATTCTTTGTAATTTAGGAAATTTGGTATTTTCTTTTACATATCTTGGATTTCTTGTTTTCTGTTATATAGTGACACAGTTTAAGTCTTAAAAGCTTATGCTAATTTTATTTAAGGGTGCCCTTTGTGAAATTTCCTAAGCATAATGCATTTAAGTTATATAAGTTGATTTGTCTCTCAAAGTAACAACTCAACCAAATAATCACTTGAGCAAACCAAAAAAATAACTATCAAAAAGGGTTTTTAGAAAAATTCCATTTAAAGACACAAAATTACTTAGTATCATTTCTACCTTTAGATTCGAGCCAGGATATTTTCTTTTCGATTTGTATTTTTTTTTTATATAAGCAAGTATTTTTCTTTTTGTGATCTTTTAGATAAACATCTGCAAAGTCTAGCAAATTTGACTGAATATTCTTTCTAAACTATTATTTTTGATAAATGATGGTTTATCAAGTCAAAACAAAATGTACAGATCTCATCAATTTAAGTTAATGAACAGTTAATTATTTTATCTTTTTTATAAGCTAAAATTTAAAATAAACTATTTCCCTGTAACAATTTCTGAAAAGGTCCTGTGTAGTATAAATATTAAATAAAATTGGCATCATCGAATTTCTAGGACTGCTGACGTTATAACATTGAAGCGCGTTTTTGGTGGAATTTAAATTTAATGTTTTCAATTACTTTTTAAAGCGAAACAAGATATTTTCTCCCCAAGTATACAGAATATTTTTGGGTGGTATTGGAAACGTTTTTGAAAAAATGTCGAAACTTGCCTATTAGTTGTTCTTAATATCTTTTTATTTTTATACGTTTTAATTGAAGTATTTTTATCAAATTTAGATATTGATTAAAACAAAACTTTTTTGTTTTTTGTTATTCATCAAATAAAGCAACAATTCAGAAATTTTTATATTATACCTTCTGAGCTTTAACTTTTTCTTCATTATCTAAAAGAATTAATTATCTAAGCCTCCAGTAATACTGTATATATAGTATACTATTTTGATAAATAGCTCAAAAATTGTAGATGGTTCAAACCAAAAGCGCTTCGATTTAAAATTCATTTCTATAAATAAATTTATATTAAATATGAAACTTTTCTTTTCGAGCTGAAGCTACACAAATTATATTTTATGTTATTTTAGGTCATTCCAGTTCCTGCAATATCACCACCAAAGAAAAAGTACAAGTTGACCCACAGAAAATCGTCGGATGGAAATGGTAATAGTTAGTAAATACAAAATCTCAAAAATCACATTTATACTAAATTTATATTTCAGATCGGGAAGTTCTTGTTCTAAAAAGCATTACACCTAATATTACCAATCATTATGTTGAAAACAATTTGGAACTGGAGTGTTGGGTGGAAGAGCTTGAACCATGTCAAAAAGAAAGAAATAAAAAACTGGAAGAAGAAGAAAAGGCTTTGCAAAGTAAACTGGATGAGCTCATTAAGGCTTGCAAAGGTGAAGTCGTATACAAAGGAGATCTGACCACCGTCATAGAAGTTTCTGAACACGTGCAGAAAACAATTCAGGGTATGTACAAAAAAAATCTCATTTAAAATCATAGTATGTAATTTTTTTGTAAAAACCTATTTTGTAATGTAATCAAACTCATAATCAAAAAATGACCATTTCTTTTCTGCTATTTCAAAATTATTATTTATTAATATTCTTAAATAGTTAAATTATAATATTTATGTAAGAAAACCTTAAAATTTGAAAACCCAAAGTAACTAGACATTTACCTAGATGAATTTTAATATCTTATCTATTGATTTTCTTGTTATAAATAACAGTTGACATTTAAAAAAAAAAAAAAATTACACAGCGTTTTTCACTCTGTTGGAAATATTTGAAGAGCAAAAAGAATATTTTTCGTTTTTCCATTGAATCTCTAATATTTATGATGCGATAACGAATTTTAATTTTTATATATATATATATATATATATATATATATATATATATATATATATATATATATATATATATATATATATATATATATATATATATATATATATATATATATATATATATATATATATATATATATATATATATATATATATATATATATATATATATATATATATATATCTTATAAATCTTTTTTATAAATATAGGCGGGAATTTTGCATTTCATTAAAAGTTTAAAAGTAAAAGTATTAGTTTAAAAATATCCGGGTGATAGTAAACATTTGGATCACATGGAATTGATAATATTTTAAAAACGGAGTCTAATACATTTTTTAATATGGAGTGGAGTAAGTCTATGTTTTTTGTAAAATTTAAACTTGTATTTAACTTATAAAGCTTATAAAGCCTAATTAATTTATTGCAAAATAATCATTTTCTAGTGATAACAACTAGGGTATCAGTTAATTTTGTGTCTTTTTTAGCCGTCCAGGCATCAGTTAACAAGCCACCAATAGTTTTGAATAATACTGTAGCCAATCCACAGCCTGGATACCAGCTTGTTATGGATCCGCGATTGGGTCTGATTGTTGGAACTGTAAATCCTCCAAATAAAACTCCTACCAAGCAACAAGGAAAAATTCAGGTACAATACCTGTATAGTTTTTTTTATACATACAGGGTGTAAAAAGTATGATGCTCACGATTTTAATGAGCGATAGTGGAGCTCAAAATAAGTCGAAAAAGCCAAGAACACATGGGTGAAAAATTAATTGTTTTTGAAATATGGTCTTTTAAATTTTAAAAAAGTTGGTAGCACCGCGCCCCTTTCATCGCAGCGAGTCGAAACGTCGAACGTTTTTTGTGATGGTTTGCATATTTACACTTTTTTAAAGATGTTCATTTACATACAAATAATAAAAATTATTAATTTAAAATTAAATTTAAATTGAAAAACAATAAATTATTATTGTTTGGTTTTTATTTGCAATTAAAAAATAGTTGTACTTTCCAAAAGAATAGACTAAATATCCATTTTAAGAACACAAATTATTATGTTTTAAAACAGCACTTTTTTATTTTGCTTAAAGAATAAGATTTCTTGGTTGCACACATTTCGTTTTCAAAAATCTTTAATACATTTTGCACTAAGCTTGTCGTAAATTTAAAATATATATCGGCATATTTTCCCGATTTAAAAATAAACAAAAATATCGCGGCCGGGCCGGTGAGCAAAATGTACAACTCACTTTACTTCAAGGCTTCTAGGTAGCTCTGTTGCCAATTGTTTTTTTTTTAACCGGGGGAAAATTTTTTTTTATTTTTTTATTTGTATATTAAAACATTTTAAACTTATTTTCTTACCAAATGAATATACTGATAAACGATTAGGACGAAAGTTTCCAATTGTTAAGATTTTCAGGAATAATTGCTTCTAAAGTTCTAACTTAGACATCGTTTAAGGCTGGTTTATGCAGACAACTTTAAATATAATTTAATTTTTATTTAAATTTATTTTAACTTTAAGAATTTCTTGACCATTTATAAAGAAGGATGCATATCGGCCTTACTTTGCGCAAGCGCCAAAAACACGAAAATTTCGTTGGGTTGGTATTAATTACTAAACCATTTTTTATGTTTTGACAAGGTTTTGACTGTTTTTTGTGCTTGGTTTGTTATAATTAAATAAATAAAATAATTAATAAAGATATCCGTATTGTCCGTTACGTAAATCGGGTTAAAGGTTAAAGTTGACAGCTCGGTCTAGGCAAATTTTAAGTTTGCTGCTCGCGCATGCTCATTTTCATTACTATTTAATTTAACTTTAAAAAGATAAAAGTTGGCCAACTTCTTAAATAAAAGTTAAAGTTAAAGTTTTCTTTAAGTGTGTATAAACGCGCTTATATATTGGTGTGCAACAATCTTACACTAAAGTTAAATTAAATTTAAAGTTGTTTGTATAAACCAGGCTTTAGACAAAAATCTGTCAAGTTTAGACTCATATGTCATATAAACTTTTTGAGTTGTTTTGAGCTCCACTACCGCCGATTTAAATCGTGATCATACTTTTTACACCCTGTATAATTATTAAATAGCAGGCCTCATTTTATGTAGGAGTCCTGAAATAAGCCTTCGATATTTCTGTGGCATACTCTACACGTGAAAAAAGCTTGCATAAACAGGATCTAAGAAATGCTTCTTAAGGATACTAAAACCTAAAAGGGAAATCCTAAGGTCAGACTTGACACTAACAAGGTGACGGCACGGCCTTGGGGTAGGTGATTTAGCTCAAATTTTTTGTGGTGATAGAGTGTACTTAGTATATCACAATATTAAAATATTAAGGCGCCCTATTGAGAAAGTCCCACACAAACCACAAAAACGTTTTAATTTATTTTGTGCAGCATAAGTGTAATACCCTTGTCGAACAGCTATGTGGCTCAGAACGTAGCGTTCGAGACTTCTAAGCCAGAGGTTCCGGGTTCGATTCTGCTCCTTGCGTTTTTTTAATCTTTAAAATACTTCTCAAATTTATTTATATCAAATTTTTTAATTAAATAATTGTAACACTAGTTTACATATATGTGCCTCAAAATTGTGTACTGACAGAAACGTTTTTATGAATGTTAATGATGTATGTTTTTCAATGGATTCCTTACAAACTCCGTGTAATTGTGAAAAATCGGCATTTATATGTTGCGCAAGATGTAATAATTATTATTTTGAATGTTTCTATGATAATTATCACTCTAGTTTTTGCAAATAATTATAATGTAAATAAATATGTAATGCAAATTGACTTCAGAATATTTTATTTTCTTTTCTCTGATTGTGAATAAAAAAACACCACTAAACATACCTTTCAAAAAACTTAGATGTATTAACTAATGTAACAATTATTTGGCCTGAGCCACGTAATGGTTCGACAAAGGTATTACATTTTAAGTATATATGCTAAACAAAAAAAAAATAAAATGTTCTTTTGTGGGATTTTCTCAATAGTGCGCCTTGTATTTTAATATTGTGATATACTAAATGCTATCCTATAACCACAAAGAACTTGAGCCAAATCGCCGACCCCAAGGCCGTACCGTCTCCTTGTAAGTGTTAAATGGGAAAAGTTATATTGTTTAAAGTCCTTTTTTAACATTTGATTTTTAAATGTGTTCTATAGTTTTGTGGCGGATTCATGTTTTGATATGTTTTTTTTGAAGGTACTCCGCCTTGAAATTTTCTAGAAAATGGGACCACTTCGGTCCAGGTCCCGAGCTGAGCCTGCTCAGTCCTATTGACTCCTATGAACTTGCGGATCGCCTGCAACAAAAAAGAGGAATAACCTCCAAAAAAAACCAAATTCAAAAATAGTATATACCTTTCGGTGGCAAGTCGGCCTACGTTGTCAAGATGAAATTACAAGAAAAAAACTAACATTTAAGAAATTTTGCTTTAAAAAACTTGGGAAATTTTAAAAGCTTTTATACTGTTTATGACGTTTGATCATAATCTTCATTATGTTTAATATATCCCTTTCTATTATTTTCAAAATAAATAATGATTTTCGCTGTCAACTAATAAAGGGTTTTCGGATTATTCGGAGGCCTTATTGGCATTTAGGCTTCTTTCTGCATATGACCTGCTAAAGTAGATAAGAAGATGAATTGGTCTGGTATTTATTTTAATTGGTAATTATTGGTGATACGCAATTTTTTATCCAGGGTATCCCATTTTCGACACTTTTATAGGCAGGGTTGCAAGGATTTAAATCAATTGATTTTAATCACGATTTAAATCACTTGATTTTTTTAAATTTAAATCATGATTAAAATCAAAAATAAAAATTATAAAAAAAATAATTTGGGTTATGAAGAAAAATCGAAACAAAAATAAATTACGTTAGTATAGTAAATTAATTTATTACAAGAACACATAGATAGAAGTATTATTGCAGAAAATATTCAAAACAAAAAACAAATTTAATTGTAATATTTGTAAAGAAACACTAGTTTGGCAGCTTTTTCAGTACCTAATTGATTGCTTAGTTTAGATTGCACTAAACCAAATGTTGAGAATATCCTCTCTACTGATGTAGACGAAGCAAGCTGCTACAGAGCAGTTGTGTAATTATAGGAAGTTCTTTTTCAATAATATCTGCTTTTCGTTGTGATTTCCACCAGTCAATAGGTTTTATGCTTTTCAGGATATCATCTTGAAAACATAATATCGTTAAAAGGCTCTGATTTGGCAAGAAACTTGATGATTAGTGGTAATAAATCACTATCTGGATACAGTTCTACAGTTTGTAATAATGCAATATTTTTTTCAGTATATGTCAAACTTTGTGTTTTAAGTTGGGTTAGATAAGAAATGTCAGCAAATGATACGGGGTTATACACATATATCGAATTTTTAAATTTTTGCAGTTGATATAATGTCAGATTAGTTTCTTCAAAGTAATCTTCTAATATTTTAAATTGCTCTACAACATCTGAAATAGTAGGTCTTTTGCAACCTATCTGCAATGGAAATTGGCTTAAGAATTTTGAGGTAATCTTCAGCACTTCTCTTTAAATGAATGTTTGAAATTTTTTCCCTGATAATACTGTCAATCTTTTCTTTGTGTTCTTCACTGATTCTAAAAAGTATGGGCCATGATTCGGTAAATACTTGCAAGCAGTCTGCAAGCTAGTTCTATCGAACATTACTAGGTATGACTAGTTTTTTGCCTCCTTCTTTGGCATATGTTGCAGATGCAAAATGATTGTGCCTGTGTGCTAATTTACGATTTGGACTACATGCTCTTTTATATCAACGATTTCCAAATCTTTACATAATAAATTTAGTATATGTGTAGCACAGCCATATGCTATTACATTGAATTTATCAGATGCCTTTATTTCATTTTCGCATTGCAGACATGTTAGCTGCATTATCTGTCACAGAAACTACTCACTGTACAATCATACTCGGTTTTTAGTTTGTTTATAAGGGTTGCTTTAATTTCCTATTAGGTAGTCGGATGTATGTGGATGCCCAGTTGTATCTACAGTGTCGAATAGAAAGGGAGGAGCCATTTTCTGCAGTAACTGTTGCAGATACTATGGGTTCATTATGCACATTAGACCATCCATCAAGTAAAAGACAAACGTTACTTCTAGACAACCCCTTTAAAGCATTTGCTTCTTTCTTCGGTATATATTTGATCAAGCAGTCTGCCTGACACATCGTTTCGACTGGGCGAGTACATATCCAGGTCGCAGTAGTGCTATGAGCTTTCTTAACTTCGGATTGCTCCAGGCAGATGGAAACTGCTGGCTTAGTTGCATAGAGGGCTCTGGCAATCTGCTTATCAATTTCATTTTTGGCAGGCTTACTAGTAATGCGTACAACAAAGAAGACATCAGAGATCCAGAAGAAGTTGTGTCAGTATTGTCAGTATTACATTCTTTTCTTTTTTTTTGTTTACTGGGATTGAAGAGGAAACTGAGTCACGATGTACTTGCTTGCCGAAAGTTTTGTTCAGTTTGAATTTGTGACGTATTTATGCTTAAAAGTACGTTGTACCTGGTAATTAAAAACAATTGCTGAGGCTTCAATGGTGTCCATAGATGATAGATGTATGTAAAGTATCTAAGAAAACACGTTGGGTCTGGTGCGCTTTACGTGTCACGGAATTTTATAATTTTTCAGTTTGGTTTTGATAAAGCCCACCAAATAGAATCGATTTAATTTAAAGCAAAAATAAAAAAATCGTTGAATGAGCCTCTTTTTTTGAGAAATAAAAGGTGTTGTGTTGTCATAGTTACATACCTTAATAGTTACTTAAATAATAAAAAAATGTATTTTTTTCAGAAAATATTGTTCATCCAAGAATTTTTTGTTGCAAATAGTGTTTAGTGTTAAAAAAACCTATCAATTCCAAAGCATTTTCAAAAATTGTGAAATTACGTGACACATAAAGTGTACCAGAAATCAACACATTGATCACATTGTTGTAAAAATAAGTTTTTAAAAATTTCCAAACATGGAAAATTGGAAAAATATTTCAACACCATTTTTAAAAATTAACAAATAATAAAAAGGTACGGTTAAAACTGATTGTGATTGTGATAACGTTGACGAGAATGACGCGTTCCGCCCCTTTATGTAGACCGGTAAATCTGCGTGTTCTGACAGGAATTTTCAAGAAAGTGCAAGTGCTTTCTCGTGGTAAATATTTAATATAAGAGTTTATAAAAACGAAAAATATTAGGAGATAGGAGAATGTTTAAGAATAAGGACACGTTACAAACTTCAATTGTGCTATTTACAAAAAAAAAAAGTCAAAAAAATCATGATTTTTTTTTAAAAATCGCGATTTTTGATTTTTTTTTAAAAAAAATCATGATTTTTTACAACCCTGTATAGGGTATCTTAGTAATTGTCAGTGCTATCAAAAAAGTAATTTAGGCGCCATTTGCTCTTTTTGGAACAAACCTAAGATGGTTAAATTTTAAATCAGAATTTAAAAATTTACTCTTGCTTAAGTGATATGGGGGAAAATCAAAAAATTGTCAATATTTGAATGTCTATATTTTCTTAGTTAAAAAACATACAAAAAAATATTTGATAGAAAACCATTTTATGTTTGACCCAAAAAGAGCACATGAGTCCTATATTACTTTTTTGATAGAACTGACAATACGGAGATATCCTATAAAAGTGTCGAAAATTGGACACCCTGTACATATAATGCAACAGATTTAAAAAAATAGAAAATATCATAATGTGGTAATTATAGGTGGCTACAAACCTTCAAGCACCAGTCACGCCAACAAATCAAACTCCTCCCGCTTCGAATAGACGTTCTAGAGCCAAGAAGCAGACACCAGTGGTACAACAAGCGTCACCCCCACCAACGCCAGTCAGTACAAGATCTCTTCCCGCTTCAAGACCAGGACCCTCGCCTATAAGTACTAGATCTACACCATCGGCTGTTAGTACCAGATCGTCACCGGCTGTCAACACAAGAGCTGTTGTAAATACTAAACTGTCAAATAAGAGGACTGCTTCTCAACCTTCTGTAGCAGCACCACCAGCGACCAGGTCAAGAAGAGATGTAAGTACATTTGGTTGTTAATTTCTTTCAATTTTTAAATCATCATTTTCAGAATGGTTAGTAGAAATTTAATCTATAGAGACACTTAATATAATATTAAAATTTATATTTTTTTCGATTGTAGCGTTTTTTTGGGCAGCATTCTATAAATTAATTTTATACAGTACATTGCTAAAACAGTCCCCAAAATATTGTCGGATGCATTCAATGACGTCGTTCATTAAGCACACAGTAAAAATGTCAGGCAATATCTTTGTTTAAGTTTTGAGTATTAAATTACTTTTTAGGGCCCTTTTTACCCTTAAAAGCGCAAACTTCCCTAACCATTGCCAAAAACTGGTGCACTACACGTCAATCCGAGTAAAAACGTCATAGTACCATTCACCAAAAAAAGGAAGCTAAATTTAAAAGCCGCTACATCGAATGACATGACGATTGAGCTCTTAGAAGATGTCAAATATCTGGAAATTGCCCTTGACCAGAGGCTTAATTGGAACTCAGACCTAGAATGGACTATCGTAAAAGCCACATGGGCATTATGGTCTTGCCGTAGACTATTTCGAAAAACATGCTGACTTAAACCCTACTGGTTATATATGACTTTTGTTAAACCGATAACCACCTCTGCCTCCCTGGTGTGCTGGCAAAAAGCAGAGTAAGTAACGACACAAGGGATACTAAATAAAGGGCAATGAGAACCCTTCCAACTACACCATGGAGGCAATGCTGGGCCTGCTTCTGCTTTACTTGAGCGTAAGGAGAGAAGTCCTACTTAATGCCTCCAGAGTAATAGACTCAAGTAAATTGAAGTGGGGAAACCTGACTGGTCCCCTCAGAATATTGGAAAATCTTCAACGAAACCCACATACACGATTCCAATGGTACCTAATTTTCGACGCTCTTTTGCAATTCACAGCCGCCAAACTATAAGAGTAAAGATATCACAACTGGAACGTGGGTCGCTGATCGGGTATATGGACGGATTCAAGTTGAAAAAATTGAAAGTTGAAAGAGTTGGGGCAGGAGTGTATGGATTCAAATGTAGACTCGCAGGCCCCTAGGAAAATCTCCCACCATCTTTCAAGCCGAAATCTATGCACAATATCTGTGCAACCCAATGTGTCAAGAAAGACCTACCGGGAGCAAATATCTACATCTTAGCAGATAGTCAGGCCGCCCTAAAGACTTAAGCTTTATGCTGTTTTGACTAAAGGCTCTCCTGGGAATGCCGACAATTTCTTAACCAGCTGGCCCTAATTTAGGTGCCAGAAAATGAAGGAGTGGAAGGCAATGGAATTGCCGACCAACCAGCTCAAGTGGGCGCACATGCTGCGTTTTACAACCGGGACCTTTTTGCGGCACAACTAGAGGTCACCTATTGAAAGAACTCAAAGAATGGCAAAAGAGGCAAAATAAGACTCACTGGAAGAAAGCTCCAGGCCAAAGACAGGCGAGAGTCATCTAACAATCGCCTAAGTATACTAAGAAGGTATTAGAAATTAAAACTTCTAAAAAAAGAACTCGCCAAGTCACCAACTTCCTGACAGGACATGGCCCCCTGAGGTATTACCTTAAAAAGATGGGAATGACTGACAATGAACGCTGTAGGTTTTAATCGAGCGAAACTGCGAAACATAAACTATACCAATGCATGGAGTTAATATGACAAATTAAAATAATTAGAAACATTTTTGACTTCCGATGATATTAAGAAAATTGTCCTCTGAAACATCTCCAACTTCGCGAAAAGTTTGGGAATTAAGAAAATCAACTAATGCAGGGTATTCACAAAATATCTTCCTAGGTCGAAGTGAGTAACTCCATTTACTACAATACCCTTAAAAACCTATGATTATAAAAAAGGTAACTTTTATTTAGTTTAACGTATTAGAACGACCAGTATCTCTGTTACCCCGGGTTGCACAAGAGTTAATCAAGGTTTAGAATGTTTAACAAAACGTTATGTCAATGTTATTCAATGGTTTTTGTAGGCAACCTGTCAAAATCTGACATTTCTTTAAACATTCAAAGTACTAATCACGCTTTCTGCAATCGGGTATTAGTGTTTTAAAAAAATCAGTATTAGAGCAATTTTTGTAAGTGCAGACTGCAAGGCAACTATGAAAAAAACGTAATGATTTTTATAATGTATATTCAGGGTGTTTCTTTAATATTGCAGACAGGCTCCTGCAATGAAACTATGAAAAAAAGTTTCTATAAACATATGTCCTAAACTTCTTAACTTTTGAACTAGGGCGGTAAAATTTTAGAAAAACATATACGCCTGATATTTGGGATATATGTTTATGCTTTCCAAGGCTTTCTTACAACAATATGTAGTCATCTGCTACTCCGGGGAAGGGTTGAAATCTGCAGGCCTCAATGGTGTTTCCATTGTATATATTTTTTGTATTGCGGACTTCAAATTGTAGACATGTATTTAATTTCTTTACTCAAAAACGGTACGATTTTCAAACAAAATGCAGAAGACAAAAAACTTTGTAGTTAAGTAAAGTCTTTACAAACCATTTCTTAAATTGCAAATTTTTGACCCCAGAAAAAGATACAGTGAAAAAAACATTGAGGGTTGCAGATTTCAACCCCTGCCCAGGGTAGCAGATGATTACAAATATTGTTGTAAGAGAGCCTTGAAAAATATAAACATCTGTTTCAAATTTCATATGTCTATGTTTATCCACATGTACAAAATAAAAAAAATCCCAACACTTTACCCATCTGTAATTCAAAAGTTGAGCAGTGAAAATGTATATATTTGTACAAGAAACTATCAATTTTTTTTTATATTTATTTGTCAATAACTGCATTAGAAAGTTTTAATAAACGTTCTGTTTTCTTTCTAAATTTTTTACTTATTTTAGGATCCTACTCCACCACCTCCAACACCACCAGCTACTAGATCCAGGGTTAGTATACAATTCTGTATTTTTATCTTAATTGACTAAGGAAAAAATATTAGCTAGTAATTATCATTTTCCTGCTTTGCTTTAGTCCTCCATTAACGATAAATATTTATTTTTATCCTAAAATCCCAATACCATTAACAGTTTATATAAAATAAACTTTCCCGAGAGAAAAATGATTGCCAGCAAACTTAGTAATAGTGGCTTATATCAGTTACCACTTTAAAATGTTGGCCTGTTATTTAACTTTTTGTTTATAGTGATCTACTGGTAAATACTGGTCCAAAATGGTATTTTCCGCTCACATAATGGCCACTCTGGTTATCATTGGTTTTCTATGCATGACGCCATATCTAAGCCTTTCGTTATGTCATTAAAACAACTGTATTTACTCAAGTTTCAAGCTGGGTTATATATTTGCATCTGTCTTTCAGTTTAAAGGACTTGTTTAAGGACTTTATGAGGAGACGAAGAGAACTGCCAACTTAACCGCTAACGCGTGTCATATAAACGCGGTTTAACATGCTCTTCACTTAGGCTATGGAAAGGGCAAGAATAGCTCACTGACCGAGGACAACCAAGTACATAAACAGATTATTAACCGGCGATCGCGTTTAATCGACTTATGTCCAAATTATTATATTAGTGTTTTTTTCTTTTCAAAGCGTTTTGAGTCAGGAGCGCAATCTCCTTAAGAAACGCGCCCCAGACATAGAATCGCGAATACTGAGTGGTGGCGATATCAGAAAAAAACGTTTTATTGATTTTTTATAGTTTCCTTTATTAATAAAAATGTAAAAACGTATGTTTAAGCCTATTTCTAAAAATACATTTTTTATTTAATCTTTGCTATCTTTTTTTTGTCATAAATAAACTGTATGTTTGTGAAACCTCTATGAATAAAGGGCATTTTAATAAAATGCCAAAAATGTAAAAATGTACATAGCACTAAATCTAAATAAATTTGTTTGGTGTTTGTTTAAAACCGTTTTTATTTATTTATATAGTTCGTTATCCTATTTTTTATAAATGGAAAAAGTTTAATTTGATTTTATTGTCACAGACATCATTTGCTGCGACATGGACAATTCTAAACTTTGATCGATTAGTCTTTAATTGTTGCCTGTAGCATAAAAAGAAAGTCGTCCTAAAAAGAATTTTAATGTTTCTGAATTGACAACAGGGTTATTTTCTCTTCCAAATGTTGATGTATCCTCTTTAATACTGCAATTCTGAATTGAAAATGGATTAATCTCTTCTCGCATGATTCTTCTTTCCATATTTGTCAAGTATTGGCTTCTCTAACTATTTTAAAGAAAAATTTTAATGAAGTTTATTTAAGAGCATGCAAATCTACGTTAGATTCGATTACACCGTTTGCGAGTTAGACGGTAATATATTTTTTAAAATTGTTACTTTATTATCGCCTCATAATAATTATGAACAACAATAATATCAGTTAGTTGTAAATTAACGTTGTTATATTAAAATTTAGTGCTTAATCATTATAAAAAAAAATCGTACAGAGAAAAGATTAAAGTTGTATTTATGCAGATGAATTAAGTTAAACTAAAGTAACAAATCTCAATAACTATGGCATTACAATTTCCTTTGTTTAAATTATGGTATACGACGCACCTTATTTTTCCAATAAATTTTGGCCATTTGTCTTTAGTTTTTAACACCTTCTTAGAAGTCTGTTCCAATCATAGTTGTAGATATTTTTGTTTCTTAGCTAACATATTGTTGGAATAAGAATTTAACAATCTGTGTGTTTATTAATAAACCCTTGTTGAGTACCATAAAGAAATTTTAAACAATGGGACCCTTTCGGTCTTGGTCCCGGAGTATAAAGACTGAAACTGCTCAGTTCTATTGACCCCTTTGAACTAACAGATCGCCTGAAACAGAAAAAGGAAAAAACCCCAAAAAACTCAAATACCCATCTTTGTTTCTGTAGCAAGTCTGTTACCGTTGTCAAGATACAAATAAAGTATAAAAACCTATTTTTATCTTGAAAACGGTGGCAGACTTGCATCCGAAACGTTTTAGGGGATCTACTAGCTCCGAGGGGTCAATAGACCTGAGCGGGCTCATTCTCTATAATCCGGGATAAAAACCAATGTATAAAATTTCTTTTTGGCATATACCTAACGAGGATTTTTTAATAAATGAATACGCTTCAACATTACAGAACATATCTACAATTATTCTATGTGATTATTAGCCTGGTGCTGTAGCTGCACGACCAACGGAAACCAGCGTTGAAGGTGGTCTAACAACAGGATCAAACGTAAAACCAAAAGCCATAGTTGATCTTACTACTGATGATGGTAGGCCCTTGCCAGATAGCAGAGAAATATCGTTTAATAAACTCCAAGGAAAAACCTTTCCCTCCTTAGTTGTTGTGGCCAGACCTCATTTAAGAGTCACGGATGTTAATTCAGATAGGGCAAAATTGGATGCAAAAGTCAAATCGGTTTTAATGTATGCTCCAACTAAATTTACAGAGTGGTAAGTTTTAAATATTGGTAACAGAAATTGCTAATTAATTTAAATAAGTAGCTTTATTTGAATTATTTTACCCAATCTGTCTCCTTATGAATAGGTTAAATAATTTATGTATTTATTTGTTTAATATTACTAATGAACTACGGAATTAAATAATTTTAAATAATACAAATAGTATTCAAAGCTAACTTAAAATTAAACTGAGACAAAAGAAGATATATTACAAAATGATAAAAAGTATTACAATAAAATTCGTTGGCTGAAAATTATTCTTAATTATAAACTAAGCAATCTTTAAAAAGTTGATTAGAATTGAAAGATACATTTTGATATGCAATTACATCTATTATCGTAAAAAAACGAGGTTTTTTTTAGTTTTTGGAAACTGACTTCTTACATTATTAACAATAAAAATTTGATATAAACAGATAAACAAGATAAATGTTCAGTACCAAAATTTATAAAGTTAAAAGTCATTTAATTGCTTTCCAATTAAATTGATGTCTACAATTATTTTGTTAAAAATAGCAAAACCTTTATAGAGCAAATTAATGTAATTGCATAACTGAATGTTCCCTTCAATTCTGATCAACTTTTCTTTCTAAAAATTTTCGATATTGTCAAAAATAAAGGTACTTTACTCTTAAGCAAAATGTATATTTTTTGACGAGCCTCGTATACGACTAAAAAAATTGATATTTGATGATCGTTTGTTTAGGTCATAGGAACATAATGAGCACTAAAATAAGACTCAGTAGTATTAAGATAGAGACCCAGAATATTCAAATATCAGTTAATCTGCTGCAGTCAAGAAAAAGATCCAAAAAATACGGACATCTGTAGATAAGAATAAAAAAGAACATTTTATAATTTGAAAAATACAGAATTTTTATTGATAAAGCGGTCAGGTGCACCTTATTTTTAAAAATAAACAGTATAACAACAAGAGACACAATTTTAGACTAATAATGTTGAAGGGGGCTGGGGGGGAGTTTGAAAATAAAGGTACTTTTTTTAAGCAAAAATTATAACATCCCTAAAAAAATTGATAATGATCGTTTGTTTAGGTCATTTGAGCATTAAAATAAGACTCAGTAGTATTAAGATAGAGACCCAGAATATTCAAATATCAGTTAATCTGCTGCAGTCAAGAAAAAAGATCCAAAAAATGACATCTGTAGATAAGAATAAAAAAGATTTTTATTTGATAGAATTTTTATTGATTTGCACCTTATTTTTTTTAAAAATAAACAGTATAACAACAAGAGACACAATTTTAGACTAATAATGTTGAAGGGGGCTGGGGGGGGGAGTTTGAAACTTTTTTTAATTTAACATCCCAAAAATATTTTATTACATTTTGAGGTCAACAGAAGCAAAATTGACGGATTTATGATAGTTTTAATGACTGTTGCTCCAACTCTGTTGCGTGAGTGTACTAAACTTTAAATCGATTTTCCCAAACATGTTATTTTTAAAGTCGGTGACAACCATTCCAAAAAAACTACTGTACCGATAAAAATGTGTACACATACTTTACATATCAATTACTATCAAGAGGCGTATTTTTCAATAAGTATCAATTCTGCTATAATAAATAGGTCGATTTTATCGTCAAAAATCGATATTTCAACTTCAAAATGATGCAAATAATTAAAAAATTGAAAAAAAATTCGGCGTCAATTAGCAGAGAATCCAATTAACCAATTAAAACTTTTTTTTGATTTTAAATAGTCTAGTGCTGAGGAATCGCGGTCACCGCAATAAAAAATTTTCTAGGCACCAGCGGCTAACTGCAATAAATCCATTATTTCTTTACATTTTTGTACCAATTTTTTTTTTAAATATTCTTCAAATGTATTATTATATACTAATTTTCAAAATAAATCCATAATAACAATGTGTTATAAAAAAATTCTTGAAAATAAGCCTTTTTTGACCCGACAAACTGCTCTCCCTCCTTAACATATATGTTAAAATTTCCAAAGATAAAATAAGCCAAAACTAAAAAATGGTGCTTCAATTCACACAGAAAGTAAAAAATTATCATACAAAGCAACTCAAATATTAAAACCAAAAATTTAAGTTTCAATTTTGTTAGGAAATGTTAAGAAAGCAATGCCTATTGTAATTTTTTTTTGTGGCTCAGTATATATTTTTCTTTTAGGTTAATACAGCAAGGCTTAGTAAAATCTGAGCAAAAATGTTCAATTCATACAACGACTCAACTTAAACTAGGGATGTACAGTGATGTATCCAAATTCCCTTATTCAGGAGGCTATGTGTGGATTTCAGAATGTTGTCCACAAAGATTTGTTTCAGTATTTAGTGGATCAATTTTTGAAGGGTCACCTCATCCACCATTAGTGATCTTAAAAATTCTGTATCACTGGTCGTGTCAAACCAATATTCAAAACGTTACTCAGTGGGTAGGTACTGTATTATAAATAGATAGTTTAATCATTATTTTAACCAGATGTTTTAATGTTAATTTTTAACTAACTGAGCAATTTTCTTGTAGGTTAAGGTTGATAATCTATATGTTAAGGGTATGTATACATGGTTACGATCAATTTGTTCAGTAGCATTACACACACATATTAGGCAACTAGGTGGTCCACAAACAAAAGTTGAAGTCGGTGTAATATCTCTTGGTACTACTTCCCAAGATGGCAATTCCCGACAAGTAAAGGTAGGTCTAATTCTTACTTATATTTTATTTACCATCCTTGTATGGCACTAAATTAAATAAACATGAACTGCTAAAATTGTAAGTAGAAATAGCAAACAATCAATACCAGCTATTCACCTATTTGTATCAGATCTTTAAATTCACGTGCTCACCTTTTTCTGTCAGTGTGAAACACGGCTGCGACTAGTGAAAGGCTCAAATGATATTTAATAGGGTCAAGAAACTAAGATAAAGCTGCCAATCATCTAAAAAACAGGAATTAATCGTTGTAGTCCTTAGTAGTGTAGTGAAAAAATAAACTTCAGTCTCTTAATTTTGTTTGTCCTTATTCATAAAATGGCCATAGAACAATTGCCGAGCAATAATAAAACACAAACATATTTCTTACACGATTATCTCGTAAAAAACAACTTGGATATTTAACGTCAAACTTCGTTTTATAATGGTCTAAAACAGAGGTTCCCAAACTTAACACAACTCTAACAATTAAATTATTATTACACTGATTAAAATTTATACCGGTAAAAATATTTTAGTATTTACTCAAAATTAAAATTGAAAAGTATTTTAGTACTACATAAAAAAATGTTATTATTACTTATTCATTCACGCTAATCACTAAATTTATACCGGTAAAAATATTTTAGTATTTACTCAAAATTAAAATTGAAAAGTATTTTAGTACTACATAAAAAAATATGACATTGTTAGTTTTGTGTGTTACAAGGGATAAAATCTATCTAGTTGGTTGCCTATAAAGGCATGTAGAGGCAGGCAAGGTTGGAAGTACTACCAGAAATGACAGTCAGCGTTTGGTAAGGCCTTAGTTTATTATTGCTGAAACTGTTTCTATAAGGGCTGTACCGAAATAAACTATGAAACATTTGCCGTAACCTTAATTAGCTATATCTTAGACACCCATCTAGTTAACATTGAATTTATGACAAAATTGAAAAGTAAGTTATCATATCAATAATTGTTTGCACCACCGCATTCTCGGTAATACTGTTACTGAAGCATGTGCTAAAACAAGCCTGTGTTAAGAGGCGGAAAATTATCGTTTTTTTTTTTACTTTTACAAAAATTTAGAGTTTCCATTTTTATTTAAATGATACATTACATGAGCATAAAACTAATTCTACCTAAAAAATAAAAACCGCCAATATCTAACTCATAAATAATATAGATTATTCAATTTGCCGTGAACAGTGATATACAGGTCTGGAAAGTTCAAAACCGAACATGGACGTTTCGCAAGTAGAACAAAGAAAACAAATAAACCACTAAAACAGAGTGAGATCGAATTTAAACTAAGACACACGCGCCAAAATAGCTTAAACAGCGTACGCTTGACAAAGGTTGCCCTAAGCCTCGAATCGCTGTCTTCGCTGTTCGAGACAGCGCTTGATACAAGTATCAACACATTGCAAAGCTTTGTCTCACTTCTTTCACACAGTTAAAGGGGTTGTCCGTTTCTGTTTAATACATTACACTTTATTCCTATGTTCGGTTTTGGATTTTCCACACCTGTATACAATTTTTAATTTTAAGCAAAATTATTTGTATATAACAATAAACAAGTATAATAATAACCTACCTGTCCCGAATGGATTATTTTTAAGGCGTTATTTAAAGCTACTAAAATCAAGACTTAGTATTTTTAAACTAATATTAATTCAAACAATTCAGTAAATGTTGTTAAAACAGTTTTCCTTGTTTGATAACAAACAGATCTAAACAGTTTTAAGTTAGTAGCATTAAATTGTTTTTTATATCTTCTAGCACCATTCAAAATAAAATAAGAATAAAATAAATACATACATTTTATTTCAATGGATATAGCAAAATAATGTTGCAAAGGTAAAAAAGTTGCTATAAACAAAAGTCGTTTTGTTGAATTTTCTATTCAATTAATCAAAACCTGTATTTAAATTTAATCCAATGGCCCATACTGTGTGGCTAAAGTGAAATTGTTAATATAATGTTTCTCTTCCAAATAATTTTCTAGTAACCGGGTGTTTATTCTTCAGTAACTATTAATCAATGTCACAAAAGCATAATTTACTTATGTTTGCTCTTTTTGAGGGCTGTAATAGTAGTGGAGTATTTTTTGTTTATATTTGTTTATTTTAACAAACAAATTTATACTATTGTAGAAACATCAGAAACTTGATTTTATAATTCCAAGAACAGAAATTAAAGACCAAAATTTTATAGTTTATGTTTACCTTTTTATATCTTTTAAATCTTATCTGTTATCTACATTTGCACTGTTTTAAGTTTTATCAGGCGCCACAATTTTGAATTTAAGATCCATACTAGTGATGCGACTCAAGCCCTGTTTTTACTCGAGTCACTTGAGTGAATTTGTCAAACTCGTACTCGATTGAAAAAAAAATGTTACTTGAGTCTCTATGCAGTCGAGTTACCGAGTCAACTCGGCGCATTGAGTTGATTCTGTTGCCACTAGATGTCACTTCACTAAAGCGATCTATTTTACTTATCTATGCCGCGCCGCGCCGGTACAAACAGAGACTGACAGATTTAAAGTTGCATCTCGTAGTTCGTTGCTAAAGGAAATGTCACTTGAATTGCAAACTTGCAACTTCAATGAGATTTTACTCGAATGCCTCGAAAACTCGAGTATAACTCAAGTGAGGTAGTAAAATTTCTCGAGTGACTTGAGTGACAAAACCCGATTCGAGTCGCATCACTAATCCAAACTCTCCTAACACTCAAGAATGCAAAAAAAACGAGTAGTCGAAATTTTTGCAAGATTTCTCAATTGGGACGTGAATTTAGTTATAAATTTAATTTCCGAACAAAAAATATATCCTTTGGTGTATAAATCTTGCGGTTTTTTTACATTTCATATTTAATACTTTTAGGTTGAAGTATTGGGTATCCTTGAAACTTCTTCAAAGCTAATAAGGCTGCGAGCAATTGAACCTCTTGCAGATGGTGACAGGAACTATAAAAAACGTTTCTCCAAAATACTTGAGCCTCTAGCTCAATGGGTGCACCCAAGTAGTATTATTGTAACTGACTTAACAGTTGACAAGGCTACGTTGCATCAAATGGGATTCTCGACAGTCGTTCAGACGACTTCGGTAGATGCTAATAATTCGAATAGAACTATCATGGAATACTTAAGGAGGATTGTGCCTAGAATGTTCCAGAATACACTTTCATTACTTTCAAGGTAATTTTTAGATATAGAAGTTTAACTTATTTTAGGCGGTTACACATGGAGTAACCGAATCCGACAGACGGGGTCTAAAAACAAATCTTACCGACTTTTTTGAATTATATTACTCTATCAAAAACTGACGGACAAGTTGTAGTGGTTTTTCTTGTCTAAAAATGTCTTCTTTGTTTGTTTCTCAACCTTATAGTTTAAGAAATTATTTATATACAGTTAAAATTTTTCAGTTTTATTTTCGTAACGTACAGGGTGGCGCCTTTTCGTTGACCTTACAGTGTATAGCGAAAACTGAAAGAGATAGGACAAATCTGATTGCGCAATCTCGATTTCGATTTTTGAAACAAATTCAATGGTGAAACTAAATCATGGATAACTTGATTCGTTTTGGAGATACAGAGTGTTTTTCAAATTTTGTCAATTTGGCCAGGCACTTGTAACTCGCTTGGTATTAGAGATAGAAAAAAAGTATAAATAGAAAAGTTTTAGGGATTTTTGCGTAGAACTCAGTGGCGTACCTATAAATTTTTTATTGACTTTTATTTTTAAGTTATAACACAAAGTTGGGTTTTTTCAAATGGAACACCCTGTATATTTTTTTAAAAATGGATAGAGCTTACAAAGACCAATTCGATGATATATAGTTTGATGGATCTGTCTGTAACAGATGTTGCGCAAATTGGCAAAAACCTATAAAAATTAAAATATTTGAGACAAAGTTGTTGTTTTTTAATGGGACACCCTGTGTATTTCTTTAATAAGTAATGCAACTGACAAATATCAACCAAATGATATATGGTTTAATGGGTCTGTGTTCAATAGATCTTGGGCAAACTGCCAAAAACGTAAAAAAAAAATCATATATCCAATCCTTGCTAACACTTATTTTATTATTTAACCAATTTTCTAACTTCTATATAACTAAAATTTAAATTACGAATAAAAAATCCAAGACTAAAATATATATTTAATAATTCATACTATTAAACCTATGCCTAAACTTTATATAAAAAAGTTTTGATATTGCTGTGTTTATCATGACTGAAAAAGGAAACATTTTCTAAAGTAGGCTTTGAGTATAAAACCCCGTATGAAACAAATGAAACTGACGTACTAGTATGACTTATTTGGAAGCAGTGATATTATTTTATAAAATGGAGTTTCAAAATTACGCAAAAAAATTTAATATGTTGGAATGTTACATTGAAAGTGGAAAAAATAGTATAAAATGCATTAAATCTGTATTTTAATAGATATCCAGAACGAAGGCAACCACGACAGAAAATGTTTGCCAGATTAGTAAGTAATTTGATTTCCTTTTGGATCTTTTCATTAAAAACCACGTTCAAAGACCTATAATAAAGAAAACAGAGAGCTGGAAGAAATGAATACAATAGGGTATGTTGTCGCAGAACCTACTGCATCATCCAGACAAATTTGGGATGCTATTGGTGTTAATAGAAAAAAAAGTAAAAAAAATTAAAACGCCACAATTACCATCAATATGTTTATAGAAAAATCCATAATTTACATCCGGGTGACGCAGAACGCCGTATCACATTTTGTTTGTGGTATCTCCGGCAATGTGAACAAGATCCAGAGTTTTCCAGAAAGATAATATGGACAGATGAAGTTCGAGTAACTAGTGATGGACTGTTTAATCGCCACAATAATCTTTACTGGTCAAACGGAAATCCTCGTTTGACAGTAAACAGAGTCAGACAAGGGAAATTCGGGTTTAATGTGTGGTGTGCACTTTATAAGAACAGAATTTTGTGCCATTTTGAATTTGATGACAATCTCACAACAGACCTTTATTTAAATATTTTGGAAGAAAATTCATTAAATGAGATAGATAATCTTCCCCTTCTGGAAATGAATAATGTCATCTTTCAACAAGACGGTAATTCTTGCCACAATGCCCGTGCCGCGAGGTTATTTCTTGATGAACATTTTCCCAATAAGTGGATAGGTACCAATGGTCCAGTTAGGTGGCCGGCACGGTCACCTGACCTTACCCCTATGGACTTTTTCCTCTGGGGATTTGTTAAAAACGAAACCTATAAAACTAAGAGCAACAATTTAAATGAATTACACATGCATCTTAGGAACAGTTTACAAAAGGTGTCCAACTTGCATATATATATATGCTTTATAGATATATATATATATATATATATATATATATAGAATATATATATATATATATATATATATATATATATATATATATATATATATATATATATATATATATATATATATATATATATATATATATATATATAATGCTTTAAAAATGTCGCTAAAGTATTACTGGTAACTACGTTAAATTTTAGTTTATCTAAAAATGTTTTTTTTTTAAGATAATTAAATAGTTCTCCCTTTTAAGTTTAAATTAAAATTATATTGCTTCGTATCTTAATATTATTATTAATATTATGTTTTTTATTATGATTTTGAGATATTAAAATTACATAGTTTTCATTTTTGGTTTTATTTAATTTTTTATGGTTTTTGTCAGTTTGGGCCAGATCTATTACACACATTAAACCATATATTATTTAATCGTCCCATTAAAAAAAAAAACAACTTTGTGTTACATCTTTTAATTTTATAGGTTTTTGCCAATTTACGCAAGATCTATTACAGACAGACCCATTAAACTATATATCATTAATTTGGTCTTTGTAAGCTCTATCCATTTTTTAAAAAATATACAGGGTGTTCCATTTAAAAAAACCCAACTATGTGTTATAACTTAAAAATAAAAGTCAATAAAAAAAATATAGGTACGCTACTGAATTCTACGCAAAAATCCTTAAAACTTTTCTATTTACAGTTTTTTTGTATCTCTAATACCAAGCGAGTTACAAGTGCCTGGCCAAATTGACAAAATTTGAAAAACACTCTGTATCTCCAAAACGAATCAAGTTATCCATGATTTAGTTTCACCATTGAATCTGTTTCAAAAATCGAAATCGAGATTGCACAATCAGATTTGTTCTATCTCTTTTAGTTTTCGCTGTGCCCTGTAAGGTCAACGAAAAGGCGCCACCCTGTACATATATTTTAGTACAACACAGAAATTTTTTTAGTTAATCCGGCAAATATTTTCGAAGTTACATGCGCTTTTCTCAAAACTACGTTTTTAACGTCGGTGAGCAAGATTTTTAGGAAACAACTTAACAGATCGGTCTCAAAATTCTAACACAAGCTTTTTAAGTATATTTTTAGTAATTAATTGAAGGTTTTTTCTTACTGATATTTTATGAACAATTAAGGGCTGAAATTGTTTTTTCTTTTTTTTGAGAAACCGCCACTTTCTTAAAAATTATTATTTTGCCTATTCCTTCGATTAATTACAAGATGATATCTTTAATATAATGTTTTTTTTTTCATTTTAAATGGTCCAGTCCAGAAATATTGTACTTACCGCAAGACGCCTTTTTTAGAGGTGCTCGCGGAGATCAGCTATAGTAGCTTCCAGAATAATTATTTTTACAATTAATTATTATGTGTACAAATTTTTACTTTAACTAATTAAAAAGTTTTTTTAAGAAAAATTCTTGAAAAATCAACATTTTTGGGCCTCCTGACTTTATGTAACCCCTTAACTAAATAAAGACTATTTTCTTTTTTAATTTTGAATATTGATTAAATTTTAAAAATGTTTAAATATTGTAGATGAGTCTAAGGTTAAATACTGATGCAGAGTAATTCACAACTTATCCATAAAATTGACGGAGATTCTCACTCTGCTACTTCAAGCACAATAACACCTAAAGTAATCATATTAAAAATAAACTTTTTGCTTCCAACTAAAAACTGGGCCACTGTAAAATAATAAACGGCAAAGGCTCAAGAAATTTTTGAAAAATTAGCCTTCACTCTCCAATGAATCAAGTAACAAGTAATAGGTGCCTATTACTTGTTACTTGATTTATTAGAGAGCGGCGGCTAATGTTTAACCAATTAAAAAAAAAAAAAAAACAAAATTCCTGACCTTAAAAAATGTTTATTACATTAACGGCCGAGTGATGATCGCGTTGTTAAATTTAGCAATGGACTTAGCAATTGTTAAAAGTCAACAACGGTTTAGAATGTTTAACAAAATGTCAAATTTTGACAGGTTGCTTACTAAAATCATTGAAGAACACTGAAAATGACGTTTTGTTAAACATTCTAAACCGTTGTTAACTTTTAACAATTGCTAAGTCCATTGCTAAATTTAACAACGCGATCATCACTCGGCCGTAAATGTAAATATTAATGCTTAATAGCAAAATTGATCAGACCTATTATTCCACCGCCACAAAATATTTTGTTTTAACCTTATACAACTTTCTATATGTCAGGCGTAGAAATCTCGCTCCACCCTCCTGTATAGTTTTATGTTTATTTTTATCTTGAAAAAAAATGAACAAATATCAAGCCGTGTTTACTTTTAATAAATAAACATAAAAGTATTTTTCGCCATTTTTTTTATCTTTTAGGCAAATAATTCAACAGTTTTTGGATGAATTAGTGTGGCGTGAGTGGTTTGGCACAACTTCCATGCAGGCTTTTGACAATTTAATAGCTCATCTGGCCGAACAGACACGGTTCGAATCAAATCAGAGCCTTATTGTAAAACTCAATAGGGTAGCTTTAAATCCATTTAAAAACTGGGGTGTTCCTGCTACCAGCTCTACTACAGTTCCTGCTGCCGTTCCGTCTGCTACCGCAAAAGTTGTCGAATCAGCGGCAAAGAAGAGAAAAAGGTAACTTTAACATATATTTTAATAATTTCATGTATATATCGAAGCATACAAATAAACACTAGATCTTTTTATACTAAGTTTAATAAGTCATTTGTTTATCTTCCTTTAACCTGCAATTTTCCCTATTCGAAAGTTAGACGCGGCTTATGAGACGTTTTAAAATACATGCTTCTTACCAGACAAGCGCAGATCATTTGTAATAGTTACGTTTCCTTAAAAGTGTTAGACCAAGTTGAATTGTTTTAATAACACTAAAATCTTGGACTTCCATTATCTTAATTTGTTATTTCGTTATTTGTTACACAACGTTTCGGTTATAACTTAAAACTATTCTTAAAAGCTACGACTTAAATACTATCCCTTGTTCACCGAAGCTTGACCGTCTTTTCACGGTTCAGCAACATCTGCCAGATATTCGGAATATCGATACTAGGCTTGCTAAATACATTTTGGTTGCTTACAATTATTACAGCTTCTTTAAATTTTCTTTTCTTCCACTGGGTTTCTTTATGAATAGTTTTTGTTTCCGACCATTGAATGCGGTGTTGTTTTGACCAAGCGTGTTCGACAATCTCTGACTTCGACGTTTCACGTCGTTTCGTATGTTTTTTGTATTCTTTGACTCTAACTTTGAGTGGTCTTTTTTTTTCCCCTATATATACCTCACCAGATTCATAGAGAATTTGGTAGATACAGTCATTATTTGAAACTTTGTTGTCTGGTCTCGTCTTAGTAAGAATGCGTCTTAGAGTAGTTTGTGATTTAAATGCCGTTTTATTGTAATACTTATTCGCGATCCTGCGGATCTTTTCCGAAATTCCTTTAATATATGGAATTGTCATAAATATTTGGTCATGTGGAGTCTTGTTTGAGTTAGAGTTCTTGTCTTATTTTGATATTTTTCGATTGTTTCCTTTACCAGTCTCTCTCTCTCTCTCTGTATCCGTTCTGCTTAAAATTCCCAGTTATGTTACTTATTTCCTCTTGCAAGGATTCCTTACTGTTACATAGGGTCACTGCAAAATTGTATAAAGTATGTGACCGTACATACCATACATACTTTATAAAATCGTGCAGTGACCGTATGTAACAGTAAGGAATACCTGCAAGAGGAAATAAGTAACATAACTGGGGATCTTAAGCAGAACGGATACAGTAAGACTGATAAAGGAAACAATCGAAAAATCAAAATAAGAAATTTCACATGACCAAATATTTATGACAATTCCATATATTAAAGGAACTTCGGAAAAGATCCGCAGGATCGCGAATAAGTATTATATTAAAACGGCATTTAAATCACAAACTACTCTAAGAAGCATTCTTACTAAGACGAGACCAGACAACAAAGTTTTGAATTATGACTGTATCTACCAAATTCCCTATGAATGTGGTGCGATATACATCGGGGAAACAAAAAGACGACTCGAAGTTAGAGTCAAAGAACACAAAAAACATACGGAACGAGGTGAAACGTCAAAGGGATTGCCGAACACGCTTGGTCAAAACAACACCGCATACAATGGTCGGAAACAAAAACTATTCATAAAGAAACCCACTGGAAGAAAAGAAAATTTAAAAAAGCTGTAATAATTGTAAACAACCAAAATGTATTTAGCAAGCCTAGTATCGATATTTCGAATATCTGGCAGCCGTTGCTGAACCGTGAAAAGTCAGTTAAGCCTTGGTGGACAAGGGATAGTATATAAGTCGTAGCTTTTAAGAATAGTTTTTAGTTATCACTTGAAAACGGTTGGAGATACATCACTAACCAAAACGTTTTGTAACAAATAACGAAATAACAAATAAAGACAAGGGAAGTACAAGATTTTAGTGTTATTTGTAATAGTTAATAATGTAACTGGGTAATTACTTCTCTTTCTTACTTATTGCTCGGTAAGCAAAAATATTTTAGGCATTGGTGAATCATAGAGCATGCAAAAAGGCAGTAAAATATTTAAATTCCTATGTAAATTGTGTTAAGTTGATATTAGTCGAAACGTCAGATGTAATTTACCTCATCGCCAATGGACATATCATAATGGAAATATAAAATATTAGTTTCTAAGGAAACCATTTAAACTTTAACGGGGATATCACTAGGACAGGTTACATATAAAACAAGTTAGGTCAAAAATTAGTCAACTGTTTTAAAACTATCATCAAGCTAAAAAAATTAGTTTTTTTTTAATTGATAATAAAAGTAAAAACACTGATTTGCATGAGAGAGACACGCTACTTTCCGGGCAAATGTCGTTAATTTAGTTGATGTATTTATCATGTTTTATTTAAATTTACTGGTTTAACCGATTAATACCCAATTCTGACTTTGCGAATCCATGCTTATGATTTCTTTGTAACTGATTTTGATAGCTAATAATGCAGTTTTACAATGTCGCAATTTAGAATAGATACAAACATAAGCAAAAGAGATATAAAAAATTATAAGAGCAAACTAACTCACTAAAAATTGAAAACATCCAAATTAGGGTGAGGTACAATAGAAATATTAGTTTTTGATCAAAGATGTTTTTAAATACCCCGCACCAAACTTACTAATACACAGACCGGTGATACACTGCATCATATATCATATTTTTTAAACTTTTGCAGACACTGGAATTAATACATTTTTGCCATGTAAACAAAAAATTAAAATATCATAGGCAAAACACCTGTTTAGGTATAAGATTAAAACCTCAACTGCTTTACTAATTAAGGTTGTAATTTTATTTTAATATTGTACATTTTTAATCGTTGTGACTACTATTTAAAAGCATAATGGCATCCATAACCTAGGGGATACTTGGTTGTCACGTTATAGAAGATAAGATAATGGTCACTATAAGTATACTGCCTATTACAGTCTTTTAAAAAGTTTAACGATCAACTAGATAATTTTTACAAGTGGCTTAAAACTTAAGCATAGTACTTACAGAGAATAAATTGATTTTCAAAAAACTGTCCGTAAACGGGACATTCTTTATGTGGGTTGAACAGACCCAATTACTGCTAGTTGCTCTAAAGATTGGTTAAGCCGAGACCAACATTTTCTTACATTTAAATAAATTGTGAGATATTTTTTTTTTCTTTTGAACGAAATTTGATTATTCTAATAAGGGATCGACAATAAGTTAAACATATATAAAGAACAGTATGTTGTGCAATGTGCATATGTAATCAAAGCTTTTGAATTAACAGAACTAAAAACATACCACTTTTAAATTAATAAAGTTTTTTTTTTATTTTAGCTAATATGTTTTTTTTTGTAAATTTTTATATTACATTTAAAATTAGACACTACAAAATTATGTCTGTATACACCCTTTAGAAAATAATCATTATTTGCCACACAATATGTTTTATAAAAGATCTTATTATGAAGCTTTCAAGACAAGATTTTGTGCGGCTGATTTTGGCTAAAGATCAAATATACTCTACTATTAAGCAGATTAATAATAATAATAACCTAAGAAACCAAGTTTGAGATTGTTGTGTCAAAAAAATATATGTAATAGAACTGGAACTGGAACTCAAACAGTGAAAAATAAAATAGTGCAGTTGTATAAAATTAGAAAAAAGGTAGATACACATTTGGAAAGCCTAATATACCCATATTTAAAATTATTTTGACTATGCCAACAAAAAATATTTGCGTTATCTGATAATATTGAGTGTAAAAATTTAACTGGTTTTGAATGTACCATAGTTTTTTCCATTTTTAAACAGAAAAGAACCCGAGCCACCAAAACTTGCGCCACCAAAACCAGCAACACCAAAACCAGCAACACCAAAACCAGCACCACCAAAACCTGCTCCTGCTCCAACACCTGAGGTAAACAGGCCACCGAAATCGACTTCCCCAGATGTTCCTGAACAAATGGTACCATTGGAAAATTATTACTATGGTACTATAGATAACTATCCTCCGAAAACCAATGTTATTTTAAACATGAAATGTCCATTTTGCAAAGAAACGTTTAATAATAATATTGTTTTAATGAACCATCTATTTAAACATGCTCACAATGTATCTCAAGATGGTCAGATGTGTAGATATTGCTTAACGAGTGTGCCAACAGCTAATGATTTGCTTAAACATATTGGTAAGTGTGTTCATTTTAACTTTTTGTCATATGTTAGAGTAAAATTTGCTCTATATTTATTTTTGATTTTTAGCTACTGCGCATCCAGCTGAAACAAAACATGACAATGGATTTGTTTGTCTTATTTGTGAAACACAATATATGAATCCTTTCGTGTTGGGAAAACATATGTCAAAAGAACACTGTCCTTCTGAGTTACCATATCAGTGTGGTACTTGTGGCTATAAGTAAGTAAAAACTATTTTTAGATATTTTTTATACATTATTACGTGAGAAATTCTCAAAACCTTTATCTCTTAATAAAAGTTGGTTAAAATATATATATATATATATATATATATATATATATATATATATATATATATATATATATATATATATATATATATATATATATATATATATATATATATATATATATATATATATATATATATATATATATATATATATATATATATATATAATTTAAAAAGTATAGTTAAAATTTAGATCTAAGAATAATTAAACAATCGATTTTTAATTCTTAATTTCTTACTAATCATATGTCATATGGAACAACTATTTTTAGACATTACACATGTATTATTAGGTACTTTAATTTTGCTTTCTCAAAATATTTTTTTGCATGCACAGGTACTATTGCAACTTTACTGTTTAGATTATGCCATCTGTAAGTGACGTTTACAAATTACTGATCGGTAAGTGAATACTTACCGACTCCTAATCGGGAAGTAATCACTTACCGATCAGTAACTTATAAACATCAGAAATAGAAATATGGTCCTATTTATAAATCAAATTTAATTCAAAATGATATTACAATTAGGACAGTTATTAAATGTAACTGGGCCGAGAAAGTTTCTGTCCAAAATAATCTCTTTCATATCTCACACAAAGTCGAATTGAACGAGCTAAAACTGACAAATCTGTAACAAATGTGATACTAATGACAAATAATAAATATCTTGTCATAGAAAGTCAACATACCAGCTAGGTATTTGATTAATGTGCTTGATATAAAGTCGAAATTATACCCATTTGTAGTTACCAGGTGAGAAAAAACGTATGGCGGAAATAGATAATTAGATATTTTTGTGATTCAAAATTAGGTTAGAAAATTTACTATCGCGTTCACAAATTAATAGTCTTATGTTTTTTTACATTTGTCTATACACTTTCAATCAAATCAAAATTATCTTTTAGTATTTATTTATTAACAAATTTAACAATTAACAATTATTATGATTATAATAAATAATGAACAAACGTCTCGTTAATGAAAACTTGAGTAAAAGCTTCCGGAACTAAATTTCTTTTTTTGATATACTCCCTTAAAAAAATTTTTTGTTTTACGATCAATATCTGGCAAGTCTATAAAATATTTTCTATTATTTAATTTTTTCCACTTGAAGCCTAAACTTTTGATCTATCCTCTTAAGGAGTCGATGGAAAACTTAAAATATTTAATTTATTCTTTAAACTTTTGTTTTATTGTTGCCAATGTCACATATTCTTTTCTGGCGTACATAGAATAAATTGTCTCCCGAATTATATTTTTCATATATGTTTTATTTTTGGTTTTTGCGGTCTTTTGCTTATTCTTTATATTTGCGGTCGTTATTGGGCTCAATTTTGTTGCATCTGCTACTCGCTGTATAACATTCTCAATTTGAAGTGCGATTCCGTTTCTGACTTGTTCCTTTTCCAGTAAAAAAAAGCCAAAATATTTAAAATTATCTGCTGATTGTTCATTATAGTTATTATATCTTTCTCTCGGCATTATTTAAAACTTTTCAAAATAACTTTTGACAACAGGTTGACACACCAATGTTTTTTATTGACAGTGACGGATACTTCACATAACCAAAAATATAAAAAATGAATAATCATCAGACACCAATTTTTTTCAAAAGTTTGTTGTCACCGCTGTTTGGAATATAATAAACAAAAATGACGCCTTTACAAATGGGTATAATTCCGACTGTATCTAACAATATATTTTTGTCTATTTTTATGTTCTTAATCAACTCAATATTTTGACCGCGTAAAAAATAGCGTAAGGATCACGGTCAGTAAGTTCTTACTGGTTTTGGTTGTTTTGGAGAACTCGACTTCGTTTCGATCTTTAAACACATCCGCAACCAGTAAGAAACACTGACCTTAATACTTAATATACTATTTTTATACTGCAGAGACACATCTTCATATTTTTTAGGAACTCTGCATATTTTATCCTAAATAAAATGTGAGTAAACTTTTTTTTTAATAAACCGACTTTTATAAGGAGATACATTTTCTGGAAATTAATAAAGAAGTTTTTGGTATGTTGCAATCATATTGGCCTGTATATAGTGTTTTAGCGCTAATTAAGATATAAAAATTAGTAAAAAGAAACAGGCAGCTGATTTTCAACTTTTAAAGCACAACATGTTTGCTTTTCAGTGGGAGGTGCTGCTTATTATATATCTTTTCTTTTAATAAAAAAAGTTTTAACTCTAGAAAATAAAAATATATATTTATTTTTTTTATTATATCTTTTGGGATATTGTAAAAGGCCAATTTATCTTGCAAAAATATTTTAAAAAACAAACCGGTCTACAAGATACTTTACTTTGCAATTAAGACTTCTGATAAAGTAATATAATAAAAATTAGCAAATTATTTTTTTAAGATTTAGTATTATCTTATACTTTTATAGAAATGTAAAATTAAAAATAACATTTAATTACAAATATTAACTGGCACCTATACGTTTTTTGTTTAAAGAATCATAAAATTAGAAATAATGTAAAAAATTAAGCTTTTTTAAACAAATATACAGTATACCCTAAAAGGTGATCATAATGCATTAGGTGTGACTTCATATATTTATAAGTTATTAAGTTTATTTGTTTAAAAAAAATCCTAAATTTTAATATGTTTTTGATCTATTTTTGCCTAGAACAATAATAAAATTTATAAAAGCAAAAATGAACAATTATTAAACTTAAGTAATTGGGACATTATAACTGCATTTTTTTTCACTCTAGAAAATAAATAAGTAAATCACTATAAACTAACAGGTTTTAAATCTAAAGGAAAAAAAATAAATATTATATTTTAATTTTGGTGAGTCATTGTTTTTTTCAGTGAAAAACTAAAAAATTTGTAATAATGCTTTTAGGTGTTCAAACCATAAACAAGCGATTGACCATTTCTACAAGCAGCACGATAACGGACCTACAATACAATGTCCTTTCTGTTTAAAGTCGACCACAGTGTTTTCAGCATCAAGGAATATAACCCAAAATATGCATTACTTTATTCAACATTTGCAAAAGCATCAACGAAAACAATTTGCTAAAAGGTACATATAAGAATAAAATACCTACCTATACACAGTATTAAAGAAGTATGTACAATAATTTCAAAAACATATAGGAAACTAATATAAATTTAATTTAATTAAAATATTTTTTCAAGCAACAAGAAGATATAAATGGAATTTTCATATAATATGTACCTAGTATTTTGGCTCCTTTTTGAATACTCCGTATAGTTTGAGATTAATTTGTATTTTCTTTGTATCAAAATTATTTTTTACCTTTACCAATACTTTATAATATTTATTCTAAGCTGCGGTGCATAACAATATAGGACTCTATTTAAAATCAAATTTGTTTGAAAAGCTAAATAATTTTCTCATATGAAGCGAATTTAAACATCAAAAGTATGGAGTTGTCTTAGTTTTATGTTCCGAATTGGAAACAAAAAGGTTTGTTTAGATTTTTTTTTTTTAATGTTGCTCCATTATTTTGTTTATTTCTAATCAATTTTATGTTGCTAAGGCCCCTTTTTATATTTTTAGATTCTTTTCTGTATACAGTAAAGCTTGGGAATAGCATATTAAACAGAAAATAATTTATTGAATTCGCGGTTGGCACTAGGTGAAACATTATAAATAATTCTAGTTGATGAAAACACCAAGTTTTTTGTTTTACTGTATATTCAGAATATCTCTGACACATGTGTTTCGACCTTGCGGTCATTATCAAAGAGTTTTACAAGCAAACTAAACTAAAAATTATGAAAGTGCCCTATTTTAATAATTTCAGTAGTTTTCAGGTAGTTACGTTGTTTAAAAGGTCCTTCGAATGATCTAGATTTGATTTAATAATTTAATTCAACTGGTTCAACAAGAATTAGATTGTTTAGTCGCGTGGTGTAATACAAATTTTTTAACTTTAAATGTAAATAAATGTAAAACAATGAGATTTTATAAAAACCGTTCACCTGTCATATTTCAATATCACATAAATGATATTGCTCTGGAATCTGTGAGCCATTTTAATGATTTAGGTGTTATCTTTGACAGGGAATTAAATTTTAATTTACATGTGGATAGTATTGTGTTGAGAGGTTTTAGAATGTTGGGATTTTTAAAGAGAAATTGTAGTCATATAAACAACACAAAAGTAATAAAATTACTCTATAGTAGTTTAGTCAGGAGCGTTCTTGAATATAATAGTGTAATTTGGGCACCATTTTACAATTGTTATGTAAATAGGTTGGAACGCGTCCAAAATAAATTTGTAAAATTTTTACTTTATAAGTACAGATTTCCCTGTCAAAATTTAAGCCACCAAACAAGATTGTTGTTAGCAGGGATGTCAAGTCTGGAGTGCAGGCGAAAAAGAGCCTTATTGCTTTTTTTTGCATAAAATTGTAAATGGTATAATTAACTGTCCCGTTCTATTAGGAAAAATAAACTTTAGAGTACCAAGTCGGCACACCAGATCTAGACATCTCTTTTCTGTAAATACCCACCGAACAAATTATGGTATGACGGCGTTTGTTGATCGGTTAATTAGTAATTACAATAACAATTACTCAGCCATAGATTTGTTTTGTGCTACAACAGAGACATTAAAAAGACGCACATAGGAAGTGTAATGTTTGTATTTCGTAGATTTTTTTTTGTTTTTGAGCGTTTTTTACATTTTATATATTTAACTTTTATATTTTAACTTATTTTAAATATCTGTTTTTTTAATTAGTGTATATTGTATTTTATGTTGTACTATTTGGAATTATTTTATTCTGTAATGTACTGACAAATAAATAAATAAATAAATAATTGCTTTATCTAAAATTTGGGTTTTTTCCATAGGCTGTCTGGGTATTAGTAATGTTTTTGTGTTTTTTTTTTGTGCCATTATGTAGTAAAAATAACTGTAAGTTTACTACATAATGGCACAAAAAGCAAAAAACTCGATTATCTAGAAATTTTAGAAATCAGAAAAGCTGTGCATAAAAATAAAAACATTACTAATACCCAGACAGACTATGGAAAAAACCCAATTTTAGATGAAGCAATTAAATTAAATTCAAATCTAGATCATTCGAAGGACCTTTTAAACAACGTACCTACCTGAAAACTTAAAATTATTTAAATAGGGGATTTTCATAATTTTTAGTTTAGTTTGCTTGTAAAACTCTTTCATAATGACCGCAAGGTCGAAACACTTGTGTCAAAGATATTCTGAATATACAGTGAAACAAATAACTTGGTGTTTTCTTCAACTTATATTATTAATAATAAAGGGAATGTTATAAATCGGTACATTTTATCAGAAGTTCGTTAATATAAAACATGTTTAACATTTGTATGTTTATTAGTTCTTTACAAAAAGACAAATTAAATAAACTCGAGCGCAAAAAACATTTTATGTAAATACAAAAACACACACTGCTTGTAAGGATACTTATACTTTGTTTGTTTGGAAGCTCCGCGGGACTGCAAAATTTTTTTCTCAGTATCGTGGACACTGTTGTCTTTTTCAATCGCCTAGTTTACATATGTCGACTTGTTTACACCGCTTTCTATTTCCTGAATTATAGAATTTTTTTTTATCATGACGATAAAGCCATCCGAGACATTTTAGTGGAACTAAAAAAATATTAAAAAATACTTTAATCAAGTTTTTGCTAGCTAACCATGTAACATATTTATTTGTGGCACACCATAACTAACCGGCAGTACGATCTTTCCCTGGCGGCGCCTTTGATATTTTTAAGCACAAAAAACGAAAGAAACGCACACGAAACGATTACAATTCAAATAAAAAAGACATATCGTATCCAAGCAAAATGGCGGCTGAACCTGCACGAAAAAAATGACCATACTTTCCCGCCAACTCATGAAATCGTTCTGCTCTTTCTTAGTTTTGCAGTGATACCGGTATGTTGTGGTTACCTTACAAAAATTTGCTATATATTATGTTTTGACGTTGGCATCCCGAAATTTGCAAATTTTTACCAGAAGTAAGTAATAAAAAAGTACTTTATATTTTTTTTTTAACTATTAAGTGTTCCATAATAGCTACAGGGACTTAATATTTGGTACGTTATAACCGTGGGTATGTAATATACATGAACATTAAAAGTAAATTTTGCTGTATTTTGTTGGAAATGGAGCTCATCAAAATTATTTTATTTACATGCCACGTCAACAATAGCATCCTAGTTTAATATTTATTTTACTTTTCTGGGAATATTTTATTAGAAACATTATATGGCTTTTTAAAAATCTATAAAAATCTAAATTTCAAAAATATTACTCCTTAATTTCCTTTTTAAATTCATTTTTGCACCAATTCAAAAATATACCTTTTTACTTTATTTTTGAAGTTCATTTATTAAAAAAGAATGTAATTAGGTATTTGTATGTTTTAAGTTATGAGGTCGCACGGGTTGATTATCCCTTTAATATGTAACAAACAATTTAGGTTTTTATAGATTTTAAAATAAGTATATATATTTTATATTTTCTGGAGAAAAGCCAAATAACCTTTTTAATAAAATAAAAAGTCCTGTTGGATGTCTTTTTGATCAGGCACGCCGTCAAGAAACGCCACTAAAGTAAAAAAAAAAATAATCGGACAATTAATTAAAACGTCAAACTGTTTGTAATGGACTACTTTATTTATATAAAGGTTGTCTCAAGATGAAATAAAATTTTGAATTGCGCGTTATTTCCACTTCTCAACCTTTTGGTCGGCCATATTGGGCATGTATAGGTCGTCGGTCGGGTCTGAAGCTACGGGGTATACGTAAGGGGAAAGCGGAAACGCCTTCAGGAATGCGAAACCATAGGCGTGCTATAAATATCTTAAATCTTAAAATATCAGATTTTTTAGTAGTAATAAGCAATTAAAACACCGTTATGGAAGAACACTGCAATAAAATATTTATTTCTGAAAAAACTCCCAAATTCACAACAATAACAACAAAAAAATAACAGTCATCAAGTTTCTTTTACACGTCATCGACCTTACTATGACATAGGAGTCGGCTTGTGACACAATTTTGACGTCACCAGAAGGCGGTTCGTTCTATTCCAGCGCTTGCCTGGTGTTGTGAAGCGGACTTTCTGTGATGTCACAACCCAGCAGAGAATTTTAGCATCGATTACATAGATATGATTACCCTGTTTAAAAATATTTATACAGGGTGCCACAGACTCGAGTGCATGCATGGGGATCTCAGAAACCGTAAGAGATACGGAGTCGGTTAAATTATGGCAAAGTTGCGCCTTTAGGTGCCTAGCAACATGCCTATTAGAAAGTTGTAAAATTCCGAGTACTTCCGGAGATATCTGGAAAAAAACCGAAATTTGCCGATTTCGTTTTTGTTTTTTTCTGACGTTATTTAAAGAGATATGGAAAAACAAAAGACACTTTCTTATGGCCACTTTTTAAGCTCTACAAAACAGTGTTAAGAGATTTTTCGTACAACGTTTCGTTTTAGCTAAACCATCATCAACTTTATTTTTTTAAATACGGTGCTCAATTGTTTATTGCATTTTTTTGAAGCAGTTATAATTCCAATTACAATGATGTATAACACTTAATACTTTTTCTGTTAAATAAACATATTTTCCATAAGAGGCAATGAGTTAGACAAGGAACGCATATCATTTCTTATAGGGGCGTTCCATTTTTGTTAATAAATATTAAGTGTTATACATTTTTGTAATTGGGATAATAAGGGGTTCAAAAAAATTAAATTAAAAACCCAGGTCCGTATTTAAAAAAATAAAGTTGATGATGGTTTAACGAAAACGAAACATCGTACGGAAAATCTCTTAACACTGTTTTGTAGAGCTTAAGAAGTGGCCATGAAAAGTGTCTTTTGTTAGCTCCATATCTCTTTAAATAACGTAAGGAAAATTAAAAACGAAATTAGCAAATTTCGGTTTTTTTAGTATCTCCGGAAGTACTCGAATTTTACAACTTTCTAATAGGCATGTTGTTAGGCACCTAAATGCGCACCTTTGCCATAATTTAACCGACCTTGTATCTCTTAGGGTTTCGAGATCCCCATGCATGCACTCGAATATGTGGCACCCTGTATAGTTTTTGCATATACTTATATCTCCAATGTAATATATTAGGTTTTAACCAACATTTTTTTTATTTTGGCATTTGCAAAAATAAAACCCATTAGCTTTTAAATGTTTCGAAATGCGTCTTTTTTGTGTGAGAAATCCATGACTTGGAGTATTGGCCTTAAGAGTTTCTTTAACGTGAGAACCTTTAAAAATGTGATTAATTTTTTGTTAAGTAATCATTTTAAATAAAATTAAATGGTGGTCTTTATTCTATATTATCAGTACATTATTAGAACAAAAATGCCTAATTTTAATAAGTACATAATGATAGTGTAGTTTATTTACAAACTAACTTTGTAGAGATTTCACTCAACGAAATCTTGTGACCAGTTTCGAACTATATCAGATCTCATCAGACAAGCTAGTCGACGATGAATATCTATAAAAATCCTAGTATTAGTAAACAAGTCAGTGACACCGTAGGCTAAGAGGAGTATGCTTTCCCCTTGGTTCAGCAGATGGCGTAAACATCTGGTACCCGTTCATATGTTTTAAGTACATAATTATATTTACATACCTGTTTTAACCCTATATAAAACTTGTTAATAGTGCGTAGGGTTGCCATCTCTAAAATTTGGCAACTAGGACAAGACGAGTGAAAACCCAGGATTTTAGAGCCCAGAAACCGGGCATGTCAACAGGTTTTTTTTTTAACATAGTCAGTGTAACAAAAAAAAGTTGAAAATGTCATAAATCACTTTTTTACTTATTCTCAGACCTTAAAATTAAATTTAGTCATCTAACAAAACAGAATCTTATTACAGTTTTTATTCTTAAAATAAAACACAAATTATTGATATACGCTGTTATAAAAACAAAACCTTATTAAAATATTAAACCTAACAAAATTAAATTAAATTTGAACGCGGCGTGCGGGCGCAGTGCGTGTGTTGCGGGCGGCCCAAGACTTAAAATTTTTTAACCCGGACTACAAATGAGGCCCCGGTCGGACGCACCTCGGATGCCCTCTAAATTAGGACAAATCCGGGGAAACCCGGACGGATGGCGACCCTAAAAGTACGTCCTATAATGCCAAAATCAAAGTCGTCAATTCAATCAACAATAATCGGCCAAGGTTTTCTAATCTGCGACACTGGTTATAACAAGTCCTCGGGGGCGTGTCAAAATTCAACATATGATTATACTTTTCGCTCTTCCGGAGTGTCAGTTAAAAAGAGATGCAAGAGCAATATTCATAAGAAGGTAGAAGTTCTTTTGACCTGTTGCCATATTTCTTAGTTTAAATAATATTATCATTTAACCGATGCCAAAATTAAATAGATATAATTAATAATATATTAATTAAATAACAATATATTAACTTAAAATTATTTTAAATAATATTATTTTAAATCTTAAACAAGTTTTATTAAAATAAGAAGTTACAGCAGCTACAGGTAATAATTTATATTAAACCGATGAAATTTAATAAATGAATTTGACAACCTTCATTATATTTTGTCTGCATTCCTAAAATATTTTCCGTAGCTTTAGAACCAGCAGACAAGCTATATGTTGTAAAAACATTGTCATTAACAAAAATACCCATTGCCCTTTGAAAGAACGTTTTTTTGATACGAAGTCTTAGTACAGAAATAAGAACATTTTGCAGTCACAACGCGCATATTGGCGTACATAATTCTGAACGGATTTGTTAATAAGCATAATTGTTGGTTTTGGAGAGCAGTTAAGCCACATGCAGTATATGAACTTCAAATTTATTCTAAAAGTGATAGTTTGATCATATTATTTTCAAAATAATAAGGAAGGCGACGTCAATGATGCTTGCAACTTCGTTATATTGAAAGCCTTTTTTAGCGTAAAATGGACGAAATAGACCTAAATAACAAATAGTATTATGCAAAACAATGGCGTTACTTCAAATAATGTTTCCAATACATATCATATCTTACTTTGGAAATTAGCATTGGCCACCCAAAAGTTGCGATTTTACCCTTTTAGACTATTTCCTTTAAGGACATTTTAAAAAATTCACCTAATCAAAATTTCCCTGGGATAATTTTAGAGCTCAATAAAGAAATAGAACAGAACATTCCTAAGATTTAGTTCGTTATGCTTAAAAACATCATCTAAAATTTCGTCATGCAAATACACAGGTAAAACCGGCGTTTGTTGCCATCTGGCTGAAAAATTTAGTAATAAAATTTTGTCGACCCTTTTTTTATTAAATTAGAAATTACAAATATATGTTAGTTTTTTTATAAGTAGTAAAAAATATATTTATTAGTACCGTTATCGCGTAATTAATTTCATCCAGCGACGTTTACCCCTCTGACCATAGATTCTCAGGCTGGTTAATGTCGCTTTCCAGGCGTAAATTTATGCATAGATAACTGTTAAATGCGAATGTAAAATTTTTAGTTTCTTTTTTTTTTAGGTGTGGAAAATGCAATCTGTGGTTTGTACAAAAAGACGTTCTTAAAGATCACCAAACTAAAATGCACGCATCACAAAGAGGCAAAACCGGCCTTGTTCCTTGGAACGCTCCTAGGAATGGAGTTATGGTACCAAAGTCTAAAATGGATAAGTATCCCTGCGATGCAGAGGGCATTAACTTCTCCACTTTGTTTTACAATGTATCCAAAAATTTGAAATGTAAAGAATGTAATGGACCAATGGATACTCCAAAACATTTCCCGTAAGTAAATCAAGTATAACTTGACTGTGACCGCAACAAAATAAAAACCAAAACTGTAGAGCTATATAAACGGTAATCTTTTAGCGCGTTTTTATCCAAATGAAAACTAGTTTTATGGTAAGGACTGTGTGTTTACCATGTTCCCGTGACTACGCATACTTTGTTCCTTTAATATTTTGTCAAAGTAAACAAAAACTGATATTATTTACAATTAAGACGGAACTTTTTTCAATTACACTAAAAAATATATCGTATCTCTATCTTTTAACAAGGTTTATTATGTTACATATAACTGTAGTCATTTAAATAATTAATTGCTTTGATGGTTATAGACCATCAAACCAGTCTGTTATAGACCATTTTGTAAAAAATAAAAAACTAGAGTTTTTGGATATACAAGGTGGCAGGCATGTTTCTGCTGGAAACTGAAACCCTCCAAAAAAAAGTACGTAACAACTCAGACAGGACCGGAACCTTTGTTAGATCGATTTAATTTGTACAAAATAGAAAAAATTGCATTTTAGGTAGGTCGTAGAGAAAAGGTTACGAAACTAATTTTTCTATGATAGGATTGGTTAGAAATTGCAAAACGTAATATGCTTGGTGGTATATGGGTGTTAACTAAAAAACCTGTATAAGCATTCTCTGCCGTATCAGGCACCCTGTATATAATATATATGTTGCCCAAGTAAGCTATATCAAAGTCTTTACCTACTCCACATTGTTTAAAGATTTCATTGTAATAGCTCGAGTAACAGGTTGGTTATAGCGCTGGCCTTTTGTACTATTCTAAAGCTTGTATCTTGGCAACTGATTGACCGATATAACAAAAGAAGCGTCTTTACTAATACTTGCAGATTGGTTTGTCTGAGACTAAAAGTAATGTAAGATATGGTAGGCTATATAGCAGGAGAAATTTTGACAAATTCTTATTATTGTGTAACCAGTCCGACTGGAATAGTGTTTTAGCTACTAATGATCCCTTGCAAGAATTTGATTCAATGTTGAGCAATAACTTTAACCTAGCATTTCCCATTATTAGGATTAAAAAAAAAGAAAAGAAAGCCCTGGTACACAAAAGGATTAAGAGTTTCCGGGAAAAATATGCGCTCACTTCACTATATCAGAAAATTTGCGAATGAAAATACGATATTTTTAAATTACTTTAATGGATATCGAAGAATTTATAGAATAACTATCAAGTCTGCAAAGAAAACTTACTTTCAGGAAAGAATTGCACGGTCGAGAAACAAAGCAGGGGAGTCTTGGAAGATTGTCAATAAATTGAGAGGCAAAAATAATATTACACCTACAACTAATAGCTTAAGTGCGACCGAGCTCAATTCATATTACTGTAGTATTGCCGGCAAGCTGGCACAAAAAATATCACAAACGAAAGATCCTCGTGATTACTTGGATCATCTATCAGTGTCTGAAACATTTTTCTTTGTGCCCTGTACTGCTGAGGAAATTCGGGGGTTGCTTGGTAAAATTAAAAATAAGAATGCTTCGGGGTGGGATAGGCAGTCTGTTAAAATATTTTTGACTTTGCCAGAGAGGGCCTTGCAGGTTTTGGCCGACGCAATAAATTCTTCCTTTCTTACAGGTAACTTTCCATCCTGCCTGAAAAAGGCTGTAATCATTCCGCTTTTTAAGGGTGGCGATCACGGCAATCCTTCAAACTTTCGACCTATAGCATTGCTGCCTACCTTGGCGAAGATAGTGGAAAAAATTGTCAAGATGAGGATGATGTCTTTTATGAATGAACACAAACTTATGAACGAATCTCAGTTTGCCTTTCAGGACCGGACGGGCACGAGCGATGCTATCTTTGAGTTTCTTGAGCATTTGTATTTCCACCTGAACTCTGGGGAGGCTGCCGCTGCGGTGTTTTGCGATCTGTCGAAAGCATTCGACTGTTACTGCTCTGATACTGCTCTGGAAGTTGGAGGCATATGGATTTAGGGGGATTGCTCTGCAGTGGTTTCACTCTTATCTGTCTGGGCGTGTTCAGACGGTTGTTTATAATGATGTTAATTCTGACGAACTCAGTGCTGGGGTTGGTGTTCCTCAAGGTTCGGTTCTGGGTCCGCTACTGTTCCTCATCTACGTTAACGACTTGCCTCGCCTTTCAATAGCTGGAAGGTTCACTGTTTTCGCGGATGATACCACCATTCTTTGGCATGATACTGACATTAATCGGTTAAAGGGCAATTTAATTATCGACTTGTGTAAGATAAAACAGTGGTGTGATGCAAATTTATTATCTTTTAATATTTCAAAGACTAATATCTTGACGTTTAGGTGTTACTTGGATAACATTTGTTTGGCAGACGAGTTAATTGCTATGCCAAATGCAATTAAATTTTTGGGATTAACTATTGACAGCAATCTAAAGTTTGAAAATCACATTGATAATTTATGTAATAAACTCTCTTCAGGTTGTTATGCACTGAGGGTTATATATAACAATCTGGACTTATCTATTGCAAGAAATTCCTATTTTTCACTAATCGAATCCCATCTTCGTTATGGTATTTGTTTTTGGGGATCATGTTCTCAATATCTGTTCGGATCTGTGTTTGTGTTACAAAAGAGAGCAATAGATATATGTGTGGAGCCAGGGTTTGTGAATCCTGTCGTCCCTTGTTCGTCAGACACTCTATCTTAACCCTAACTTGTATTTATATTTTGGAGGTGGTCTGTTTAGTTTTTAAAAAGTATAAGGATGAACTGTCATTGCCAACTCATTACAACCTGCGTCAGACTTTTACCCTTAACATGCCCATTCCTCGCTCTGAACTAATTAAAAGGTCATTTATTTATGAGGGAAAGAAAATTTTTAATAGGCTGCCTCTGTTATTGAGGAGGCAACAGTGCCATAAAGGGTTTAGAAGACTGACAAAGAGGTTTTTAACTGAGAAGGCATACTACACTCTTGACGAGTTTTATAATGACAGATAGATGTGTTGGTTGACTGGATAATATATAGAATTGACTGATTTATTGTCTAGTAGTGTAAGCGTTTTATTTATTTTTTTTAGTTTGATCTTTGTTTGACTGCTCTGTAAAAATATTTTGTTGTTGCTTTAACTTTGTACATCTAATTTTAAAAATGACTTATCTGTTTAATTGTATATTGTATATTTTATTATAGGTATTATAAATATGGCTTTGTCTACGATATTTTTGTGTCATTTGACAATAAAGCTATTTTTTGACTTTGACTTTGACTTTACTTACTAAACCATATTTTTAGAAAAAAATACTTTAAACAATTGTTTAAGACGCAACATCTGATTTTATGTCAACAAATATCCAATATCTAGGTGTCATATTCTTTTTTAAATTTTTTAAAACGAAATTGGATTGCAAAATTATTGTGCAAAAACTGTTGCTCTGAATACCTATAACGAAATTTGAAGGGAGGTTCCACCATAGCATGATATTTTTTTCCCTTTTTTTTTGTTTATTGCAACAAGCATAATGCATTTTGCGGTTTATGACCGATCCTATCATGTCGGAAATTTAATTATGAAACTTTTCCCTGACCTACTACCTTTCTACGACCAATACCTACAAAGTTATGAGCGATTAAAGTAAAAAAAAAAAAAAAATCGATTTTTTTTTCACATTTTACATATTTAACAAATATGTTCCGGACCTTTCTGATGATTCTGCTCACATACATTTTTTCTAAAGGGTTTCCAGCAAAAGTATGCTTGCCGAATAAATTTTGATTAGATAAACGGTAACGAATCAGTACAATAGTCGAACGGGCGCCAACTTTGATATTAGATGTTACAGATTTTGGTATGTTATATTTTTTTATACAGTAGTCGTTATTATAAGTAAAACAAGGTAATTCTAAATTTATCCCTAAAAATTGAAAGGGATAATCATTATTCTACTAAAAGCACGATAAAACTAAAAAAAAGTGTAAAGAAGTATTAAAAATATATCTTTGGAATACCCTTAAAAACAGGGCTTTAGCGAGGCCTGAGAAATATTTCTTTCAAATTAAAGAAGCACCACAGCAATTTATTTTATGTGCAAAAATTAAGCCTAATAATCTTTTATTTAATAAAAATATGGTGTCCCAGGGCTTGAATTTATTATTACCTGTTCTTGAAGTCTGGTAACAGTAATGTTTAGATAGATTTGCATCTATAGTGTCTAACTTAAAACGGTTAACCTCATTTTTTAAAAACCCACAATTACAAATTACACTTGTTTGTCTGCTAACTTTGAGTTTTAACTTGCGCTATGTTGACCATTTTTAACATGATCAAGAGTAAATAAAAATAAATTTGTAATATAATCAAAACTAAATAAACGAAACAAAAAACAAAAATGGGTTTAAAATTTACAACGCAAATCATTTACCTTAATACCGTTTTATTCCTAAAAATACATCAATAGTACGACGCGGCGGTCGTTGAGCCTTTCGAGTTCACGAGATAACGCAGCCAGCTGACTACAGTGGCGTCACTAAGTTTAGTAACTTTGTAGAAGGGACTATATTATTTTTATTGGAATGTCTTTAAAACTAGTTTCAAATTTTTTTTGTGTTAATATCAACATAGTTATTAAACCCTTAAATTTTTAAGAATAAGTTCTGAATCACACTGTTATCATTGGTATAAATAGTTTGTCAGTGTAACTCATTACTTCTTTATTTTAGATCATTTGAAAGTTGTCAGAATCCAAATTGTCAATATTCCACATGTTGTTCAAATGCTATGCAAGAACATAATGCCAAATGCAATAAGAATTTGCAACATAATGTTCCCGAAGAAAAATTACCCTATGAAATGTTTTGCATTTGTGGATATAGTAGTGAAGATGGTAAGATATTTCTTTCTACCTGTGAACCAAAACCAATACTTTAAATTATTATCAGTGTTAGTAATACGCACTAATAGTAATAATAATAAATCCAGTTGGTAAAACACATTTTAAAATCCCGGTAATAAATATCATAGTTTTTAAATAAGTTGCTCCTACACGATGCTTAAGGTGTTTATTGCCGGACTTAAGATTCGGCTTTTTTAATACTATATTACTAGTACCCAGAACTTGTATACAATTTTTTTAAAACGTCATAATTAAATAATTTAATAATAATAGATAAATAATATAATAATTTAATAGTTTTTATTTGTTACAGGTAATCAGTTAGCAAAACATTTGGCAGTATGTGAAAGAAAGTCTGCCTATCCATCTCTTTCCGATGCTAAAAGTGCGTCAGTTACACATAGTATGTTAGATGTACTTGGGCTAGTTAGAAAACCTGAAGAGACTGATAAGAAACAAACAGCTATAACCAGAAATATTAAAAGAGTCATTACCAAAACAGAACCAGAACCGGAGACAATAACGCTAGATGAAGATGAACATTCTGGCTCTGAGATTTCAGATGTAAAAAGCAAGAAAATAAAGAAAGATATAACGGATAAAAGTAGTAAGAATAAAGTTAAAAGAGATGACACTGAAAAAGTAAGTGAATCTGTAAACACAGAAAAAGTAAGTGAGTCTGTAAACACAGAAAAAGTAAGTGAGTCTGTAAACACAGAAAAAGTAAGTGAGTCTGTAAAAGTTGTGGAAATGGATGCGGAGAGCACACCCGCATTGGAAATAAGTGAAGATTCTGAACAGGTAATCATAGACCACGAGCAAGTAAAGGATGTATCTAAGGAAACAAACCAGGACATAGAAAACATTAACGAGGAATCTAAAGAAACAAACCAAGAAATAGAACAAACAAATCAGAAACCTGAAGTATTAAATAAAGAAAATGAGGAACTAAACGAGGATTCTGAAATGTTGGAAAAGGAAACAGAAGTTAGTGAAAAAGAAAATATCATAAGGGAAGAGGCGGAAAAAGAAATTGACACAATCGAAAAAGATTCTAAACGTGTGCAAGAGGATCCTTCAGATAGTGAGGAGCCTGTAAATGAAAGTGAGAAAAGTTTCAAAGAGGCTACGGATATAAACATTTCTGAAGAGAGTTCACTAAAAACTGTTGAAACATTAGGTATGGTAGATAATCCAGCAACAAGTGCAAGAGAAGAAGATTCATGTCATTTAGAAAACCAAGATAAAAATATTAAACAATCTGAACCTCCAGACAATGAAGACATAATTAGAGCAAATGAAAATGACGATAGTGACGTACCATGCAATAAAAATGATTTATCATTAAAAAAAGCTTTAGATGAACAATCGCAAGAGACTAAGTTGATAGAAGAGACAGAAGTTGAACTACCTCCTACAATAGAAACTGAAGGTACAGAAGAGCCATCTGAAGAAACGGATGTTAATCAGTCTTATACAAGGAAGAATGATGAACCACAGCCTACCATCACAAGTGAAGAAATCGAAAATGAGTCTAAAGTACTTCAAGACATTGAAGAAACGGCAATTACCCAACAAGAAGACAATCAAAATTTGAACATGGTTGCAGATCTAGGAGGAGAGAGTATGACAGTTGAAGAAAATGCTAGTGAAATAAGTAAAAAAGATCAGAACAGTCTTACAAGTACAAGTGACGATTTGGAAGAAAGCAAAGCCAACAGTAATACTAATCAAGAATCAGAATGTACTACAGCAGATGGAGAGGGTCCTGTAGAAGAATTAATAAATGATAAATTAAAGAATATTAGTGACAAATACGAAAATATATGCCCATTACCTGGTGCTTCAAGTCCTGTGGAAGATATTTCGTCTTCAATACAAGGTGTCTATGACGATGTCTCTGAAAGTAGTGACAATGCCGCTTCTAAGTATTTAGAAGATCCAGATACTGCTATTCTTAATTTAGGTGAAGCAGAACAATCTGGGGACATGGATGTAGGAGAAGTTGAAAATTCAGAAAGAGTTCTTGAAACAATGGATTATGAAGATATTTCAAATACAGGTCTAGAAAGTCTAACATCAATGGATACAGACTAAAAAATAATGTAATATTTATTTTAAGATTAATTTAGTTGCATTGTAGACATAAAGCGGAATTACTGCACGTCTGCAAAGTAAACTTGCAGTCGCTAGTTACAGATGTAATGTCGATAATCTGTATTACAAAAACAATTTCTTACGCATTAAAGCCGTAAGTTGTCTGCAAATTTGTGGATGCTTGAAAGGTGCTGAAAATAGTCTGCAAAGGTGTTACATCTACGATTTTTATTTTTTTTTTCTCATAAAAAAGAAATATGGAAATGGGTACATTATTGGCATTAGTTCTTGATTTTTTAATTTCTTTCGATTTATTGAAGCAGTAAAATTAAACTTTACGATTAATTTTGACATTAAAAGACTACCAGAAAAAAAATACATGAAGTTATCTTAACTTCAGGCATTTTTATCAGATTACAGGATAATTTATGATTTAATGTTGCTATCCTTTTATTTAAGTATATGCCAGTGAAAAGTGAAAAAAATAGATCATAGTTCTTTACACCTTTTTTCTTGGGTGGTTTTGTCTTTCAAGCTAAACCAGCAATAGTAAAATAGTTTTTTAAAAGTAAATATGGCAGATTTGCAGATTTTATTTGGAATAGGTGGCACCCCTTCAGGAGAGTTGCATCTGCAATTTGGCTATATTTGCAGATCTGCAAAGTTGCAGTTGTAGATGTATTGTAATTCCACTGAGAATCTAGATTACCCTGGTGCCGAATAAATAGATATTAGTGCTGCCATAATGACAGGGGAACTTGTCACCCAAAAAATAATCATGTTGGTTAACAAAATACATCTTGTTTGGTACTTTCTTATTAAGGTAATTTTTACATTGATTATTTCAATGTTGTATTAGGCCTTTTATTAATACCCGGTTGCAGAAAGCGTGATTAGTACTTTGAATGGTTAACGAAATGTCAGATTTTGACAGGTTGCCTACTAAAACCATTGAATAACACTGACATAAGGTTCTGTTAAACATTCTAAACCTTGATTAACTTTTGTGCAACCCGGGGTAAATTTAGTAATGTATCTACAGGGAGCTCCTTAAAAGTGATTTCACTATGGCAGTACTGATTTGTTCTTCATTTTAATTTACGAAATTGGTTAGTTCTGGTTAGTTAAATTTAAAGAAGTGACGTTTTGGAAGAATAATAATTATAAAGTAGTTACAGATCATTTATGTGAAGTATACTAGTCGCCCTTTGATACTGAACCATTGCATTTTTTAGTCCTAAAAACAACTATGTTTAACAAAGAACATAGCTTTTAATGAAAACAAGGCTTTATAATGTACTGGTGTCAGGTAATTGGTTTAATATTTCTACATCTTTAAATAAAAGCATATAAAGAGTGAGTAAATAGAAATGTTTGGTAGTAAACGAGAGAACACTCCAAGTTAACATTTGTAAAAAGCTAAGTACATATTTTTATTGTTGAAATCAGTATAAACTTCGAAATGTTTTAAGAACTAAAATGATTTTTAGACAACAAATAAAAATATTTTTCTATCTTTCACAAGTTATATAAGTAAACATTACCAAGCATTTCATAAGTTAAAATCCATCATTCTTTAGTTCTATTACACTTTTGTATTTAGTAATAAAAATAAAGTAATAAATAACAAAGTACATTTATTTAAAAAGGCTATCTAAACCTAAAGATTGACCAGTGACCAACCAATAAAAATGCAACATAAAAATTACCTTTAGAATTTAATATAGAGGGCTTGTATATTATGAAACAGTAGTTAAGATGTAGAATACTTTGTGGGTACTGTTTTTTTCTCTGCATCTTATAAAAGTAAGATGCGAAAAAATAAACCCTTATTTTTAAATTTTGCTTAATTGAGTATTGATATAGTTAAATTTTTTATTATCTTTTATGTTAAATAGTTCTCCTGACTATTTTTATTATTAATATAACAACCATTACATACATATGTCTACGTTTATCTTTGTATAAATATTTTAAGTGTATTTTTAAAATACAGTCATTTTTGACTTTGGCAATTTTTAATTACAAAAAATTGATTTGTAAATTCGTAATATTTAAAATATTATATTATTTAAAATCGAGTAATTGTTTTTGTTTTAAACCATTTATTTAAAGGCAATATAATGTATATTTACCATTTTTCGGTATTTTCATTGCGTTTTGTAAAAATAATTAAATGATGTATTCGTTTATTATAATTTTTGGAATATAGAATTATATTTTCACACCATTGCTATATTTCATATTGCTGCAGATGTCGAATTACATATTTAAATTAACATACTAGTAAATTGTCTCTCGATATTACAGGTATGTGGAAAATAGTAATTGAACACCGGGAACCAAAAGAAATATACCGGGTGAAACAGGATGTTGTGGTGGCCAATCTTGAAAATTTTGTTTTTTGATGGTTTATTACATTGTATTTGAAATATTGTTTTATTTTTCATCTAAAATTTCTTACTTATCTCCGCCCAAGTTCTTAGACCTTATTTAAAGTTTAACCACTCTTTAGCCAAATGTACAGGGTGGCGCATTTTGGGTGTATCTATGAGGTATTGAGAAAATCATAAGAGATAGAGCGATTCTATTTGTACATTCTTGGGATAAAATTTAATAACAAATTTTAATCCGTTAATATTTCAAGGCTAACTCGATTCGTTTTGAAAATACAGGGCGTTTTTGAATTTTTGCCAATTTTAAAAGAATCCTGTTCATCGGTTATTATTAAAGACAGATAAAAACTTCAAATAGCAATATTTTACAGATTTTTACGTAGGTTCCAGTGGCGTACTCTATCAGTTAAGCTATTCGCGGTTTTTAATGGAACACTCTCTATGGTATTTTACCAGTCGACTGCAAATTAAATTACCTTTTCAATGATACCCCACACTTTATATATAGGTCAGCTAAAACCCCATTTTTGCAGTTTCTCATTATTATTCAAAAACTAAAAAAATAGGAGGAATTATATTTAAGTTTTATTTTTATGTCTAAAATCCAGTTAAGTAACGTAAATGACGACAATAAAAATACAAAATTATTTTTAATTAAATTTCAAATTATCATACAATAAAATTTTACTTTAAAATACATTATTTAAAACATGATAAATTGACTTAAAATATTCTTTTAAAAAACAACTTAATAAGAGAACTTAAACCATAAGATAAACGTGTTTTTTTAATACTATGTTCTAACCCTTAATATCTGGCTGTCTTTTGTACGGATATTTTTGGAAATACGTATATGTGGCGTTAACAGAATTCTTTCTACTTTGAGATATCGGCTTTTTTTAATTTTTTTAGAAAGACATCTTTCTGAGAACTTAAAGTTGCCCGGTATTATAAAAGTGACGGTAAACTGCGCAAAAAAAAAATCTTAAGATTGAACTGAGGTTCACATCCATTGTCTTCATTTCTATTTTTTTTTTAACTTTTAGTTTACAATCTTTAATTTAAGCGGTACTGAAGGACCGATTTCGAAATCTCAAGTTTAAGTATAGTTTTTACCGTAACTAGACGTTTATAAACTCCACATTTTAGGAAACTGAAGTTAAAACCACAGAAGTATTATAATCCGACATAAAAAGCTGGCTACGGACGGTGAGCGAGAGAGAGAGGCAAGGTGGGCAACCTACAGACTACTAACACCAAGATTCTGGTTGTCTAATCACACGAAACATCGAAAGGAACGAGGAGAATTTACACTTTGAACACATGAATTAGGTGACGAAAAAATTACAAACTATTTTCGAATGGACATAACTATATTTTATGAACTTCATGAAACAATTAGTTTAATGAAGTCACCTCACAATAATAATAAAAAAACTTTTAAACAAGGCCGTTATGCTTTCTTTGCGGGCAGCGCGATGCAAAGCATGTTCCTACAGACATGAAATATATTGCCGGAATATAGTTTTATATATATATATATATATATATATATATATATATATATATATATATATATATATATATATATATATATATGTGTTAAATAATTAATTCTATGTTTTTAAAAACTAAATAAATAACAGGCAATTTGTTATAAGATATATATGTTATTTCAAACCTATTGGTTATCATCGGACAGTATAATAGACATAAGTAGTATAGAGAGATTCATTTGCATCTCGTCTCGGAGCTTATCATTTAATATCTCTGACGTAATTAAATATTTAGGAATCTTGTGTGACGTTATTACTTGGCCAGTACTATATGTCAAATGGCATCTGTCACCTGTCATATGTCAAAAACCACGTGACTTGGAAAATAGCCGTTACGCGTAGGATACTTGTGCTAAGACCTAATATTGATTTGCGCAAACGCCAAATTTTAGGTTATGTCGTTCGGACGCTATCGACTAAAATCGTTTTAGCCCTGATGATGAGTCAAGGCGCGGTTTAAATTTTAAAATTAGTGTAACGTCGTACCTATCGATGCGAACCGCATGGCGCCTCTTTAGCCATAAAGCGCGCTACGCTGTTTAAAAATCGTCGAAATTCATCAATTTTAGCGATTAGGACGTAACCCTATAGTAAATTGATCATTGTGGGCTTCGCTTTAACATTAGGCTTACACGTGAGTCTAATATGGACAATTTAGCGTCCTACACAGGTACTAAAATAATGGCGCTGTCACTGTCAATAGATTCAACTGTCATATTTCGCAAACCACGTGACTTAGAACCTGCTTACGTGGATGAGAGGGTTGCGCAAACCTGCAAACCAAAGGAGGAGCTGCCACTGATATATTATATATATATATATATATATATATATATATATATATATATATATATATATATATATATATATATATATATATATATATATATATATATATATATATATATATATATATATATATATATATATATATATATATATATATATATATATATATATATATATATATATTTTAACTTACTTGAAAACATTGGCAATTTGTTATAAGATATATATGTTATTTCAAACCTATTGGTTGTTATCATCGGACGAGTATAATAGCACATAAGTAGTAGTGAGAGATGATTCATTTTGCATCCTCCGTCCTCCGGAGGAGCTTATCATCTTAATATCTCTGACGTAATTAAATATTTAGGAATCTTGTGTGACGCGTTATTTAGGGCGTGGCCAGTACTATATGTCAAATGGCATCTGTCACCTGTCATATGTCAAAAACCACGTGACTTGGAAAATAGCCGTTACGCGTAGGATACTTGTGCTAAGACCTAATATTGATTTGCGCAAACGCGAAAATTTTAGGTTATGTCGTTCGGACGCTATCGACTAAAATCGTTTTTTAGCCCTGATGATGAGTCTAAGGCGCGCGGTTTAAATTTTTTAAAATTAGTGTAACGTCGTACCTATCGAATAGCGAAAACCGCATGGCGCCATCTTTAGCCATAAAGGCGCTACAGCTGTTTAAAAATCGTCGAAATTCATCAATTAGCGATTAGGACGGTAACCCTATAGTAAATTGATCATTGTGGGCTTCGCGCTTTAACATCAGGCTTACACGTGAGTCTAATATGGTTATTTTAGCGTCCTACACAGGTACTAAAATAATGGCGCCTGTCAGCTGTCAAATAGCACCTGTCAACTGTCATATTTCGCAAACCACGTGACTTAGAACCTGCTTACGTGGATGAGACACAACTAAGGGTCCTACGCATGCGTTAAAATAATGGCGGCTGTCAAATGTCAAACCTAACATGTGGGGGCCCCACCCTTAAGCACCAGGCCTGGTTCCTAAGCGTGGGGTGTAGGATCTTATTATATTTATCTCGCAATTTTTTAATATTAAATAATAAAACATTGTATATATTAAATTGATTTATTTAAACCACATATACAGGGTGAATCAAAAATAGGCTACATTTAATTTGCTACTAACATTACATAAAATTACAATACAACATTCTACTAACTATACTTAACCTAAAATTACAATTATCTCTATGTAAGGAAAAATATATTTATTAAATCTTTCTTACAGATCCTATTAATGGTGAATATCTAACAAGTTTGTCATTTTGTCATGAATAATTAAACAGTAGGCACTGGTGTTTGCGGGAAAGTTTTCTTTTGTTTCAATCTCTAGTCTTACATCAATAATACCAGAATTTAATATTTCATTCTGTCTTGAACAATTAGAGGCGCATACTTTTTAAAGTTTTTGGGAGTAAAAAGTGGTTCGTTTTCTTTCACGTAGTAGCGCTCTTGAAATTTTAATTTTTGCCGTGGTTTCGTTTTAAAATAATGGTGCTTACGTTTTGATTTGGTTTAAGTGTCATTAGACAAATAGTTCTGCATAAAAAAATTTTTTAAATATTTTTTTAAGGTAATACCTGCTTGCTATCTCTTAAAACTCTTAAGATGTGCACAAATCACCGAAATAA
>JAHBCN010000302.1:0-25000 GCA_019359885.1 Listronotus oregonensis
AAAAATAGTATTTTTTTTAAATAATTGCATTATATTTTTTAAGGTAGTAACTATTTATATAAAGGTTTAATAAATTTAAACTTTTAAACATGCCATTTTTCATTTTTGCATAAGAAAAAAGCTTCATGATTGATTGATTTAAGATTTTTGCTTAGGTCCTATTAATGTCAAAGAAGGAATATATTTTGCGACAAACAATAAAAACAAAAATCATTACCTCTTTATTATATTTTCAACCTCTTAAACCTTACTGTTACTACCGTATCACTGTCATTGGTATCAGTCCCAACCTTTATTATAATGGTTCAATCCCCCATTTCAGTTTCCAAAATTTTTTTATTCATGCATATGCAAAACTTAATCAACTGCTCTTCCACAAAAAGAAAGGAAAGGCTTTGGGGGAGATTAAAATTGCCGATGGCAATGGAGCGGTGTATCAGCAAATTTGCCAGAGTAAGCCCCGCACTGGTCGAGCGCCGAACTAGAGCATTTTTTTCTCTCCGCCGCAAAATACGTTACATGGACGGAATGAAAAATGAAAAAAAAAAAAAAAGTGTAACCGAGTTTGAATTAAATCCGACCGCGGTTCGTCTTCTGTTTGTCCATCAGCGCCTTAAGCAGGGAGGAGGGGAGAAAAGTGGTCTAGTTGGGAGTTGACTATGCAGGGGCCTCTTTTTCCGTCGCGTTTTCAAACACGGCATCGAAATCTTTCTCTTATCTTTGGCAATTGCTTCATTCAAAACCCTTTAATTTCCCTAATGTATTGTGATCTATAATAAATTGCTTAATTTGAGCCCAAACCATTCAATAGGGTTTAATTGCACAAATAGGGGGCTTCTTAAAGGGTGTGACCGTATTGCCTGAAATGTTGTGCACCACCTAATTTTTTCATACTGGGCGATTTCCTTTAACTTCTGATTAAGTTTCGAAAAACGAAATTTAAACTTCCTTATAAGGGCCAATAAATTTTTGGAATTTTTTTTACCTTCCTGTACAGAATGATAGAGTGCATTATCTAGGACGACTACGCTTTTCGAAAATATTGGAACTAATTTTACTAAACTTGGGTAAATTTTCCCTATTTATTTCCATGGTGGTCACCGGGGCATATCCCTTTAAAAACTAAGGAAGCATTTTCCACGAAACCTTTTTTTGATCCAGCATGAACTATAATAAACTGCCTAAAAAAATATTTTTGTCACAATTTACAAACTAGTCAAATGACAATTCCTTTTAAAATCTTTCATCTCATGGGAATAAACAAACTTTGAATAAACAGCGGACTTATAGAATATGTATAACTACTTACCAGTAGAACTGATGTTTTTATTACACCAAAAACACCTTTGACAGCAATTTTTTACCGTTAAGTCTTGTCCACCCAGGTTTTGTCAATGTAAATTGTGTGTCGACCTTATCCCTATATTTTTTTCATGGATGAATATTTTGTATTAGTGCAATATTTAGGCTTTTACAATTTGTTCAAAGGATGACACCACTTTTAGTTCCAAAAAAACTTTTCTGGGGTTCTTCTAATAATGCCAAATTCAAAATCTTTAATTTTTTGCCCAGAAAGACGAGCCCGTTTTTGCCAGATGACAGCAAGTGATCCAGGTTGTTTTTTTCGTTAACATTATCTTTGTGAATTTTTTTACCCGTGCTATACCCTTTTAACCCTTTTTAAGTTTGCTTTAGTGGTTAAAATACATTGTTTTGTGATTCCTCTTCACATACCCTATAAACATTGGCAATCACTTGACGGGTTTGACTATGAGGGTATTTAACTCGAGTATATTCATTCATTATTAGTATTAGTATTGTCACTTATAAAGTTCAAAATTTTAAAATAACACCCCAAAACACGACACAACGAACACTTATTTATTAAACACAATATCTCTTGCCCCTTGTTTCACTACGCAACTGACTTTTACATCAAACAACGCGCAGCAATAAGCAAGCGGTCATTTTTTCTTGTGAGCATCACGTAACGCGTCTCAACCTATCAAATTAGCGCTATCCACCCGTTCATTTCGATAACAGCCGTTGTTGCTTTATTTTTCGGTTAGAAGCACAGATTTTCTATATTAATAAAAAGAAAAAAGATAGGTAACTCTATTTTATCGATCATTTTAGTTCGACTAGCCCCGCTGTGGCGCTGAAATCGATTGCGGCGCTCAGGTTTATTTAAAGTTTTAATTTATTTTGGCGGTATTTAAATTAGGTTAAATAACACATTATCTTTTCAATAAACAATTAATATAACAACACATTTATTTTTAGCCATCTAAAATATACATAATTGAATTATTATGCATTAAGTATTTTTAAATTTTCATGGCAATTGTCACATTCAAAACGTTCTTATGTTACAATTTAAATGATTACTATTTGAAATATATTTATAATATGAATTAACGCTAGGGAAAAAGTTATGAAAAAGGAAAATGCATGAACGCATTATAACTTACGGAAACAGAAAGAGGAGTTTTTACTCCTGTGCAATATTTATTTAAAATACAAACAATAGGTCTATAGAATAAGTATTACACATTTCTTTTTATATTTTGAATGCCCTGTCTTCCAGTTTAGTGTTTAATAAAATACTCTCTGTCTTTAATTTTTATCTTATTATTGATTTATTAAGAACTTAAACCACGTAAAATTTAATTAACATTTTTTACCCATGTGAAAATATATAATTCTAAAAATGACCCCAAAAACAGAGAAAGAAGGTCGTGTACTTTACAATTAAAAATGTTGGTTATAAATTGGCTAAAACTAATAGTTTTTTTATGTTTTTAAAATAACAAAATTCCGGCAAAAAGAATGAACAATGGCTAAATAAGTACACGAAATAAGTGTTTGGTCTTAGTAATTCATGGGAACCTCTAGATCTGTATTTAATTAGGAAGTGAAATTTTTCATCTGTTTTACTAAGAAAATTTCAACATTAATCGCAACCACCACATTTTTTTCATTTTTTTTTTGCTATATAGGCACCAACACAAGTCATTTATAATTGAAAAGCAGCATGCTGATTCTCAATTATAAATGACTTTGATGCTAAAGGTTTAAATTGTTTAAGATCTTCATGAATCAGCATGTTATTATCAAAATTAAATTTATTATTTATAATTGGAACACTGTTGTTTAAATAGGTTTTAATTGAAGAAATACCCAAAATACTTCGGTCCTCTTCACAATTTGCATTTGGTGAATGTCCAGAGAAAAAATATTAATAACAAGAGTTTTAAATGACGACTCAAACGAGTTGGTTGAAGGATTTATGTTTCTATACCCATGGCTTTTAATTACTGAAATAGTGTTTTCACAAACATCTTGGTGTAAATTTTTTGAAAATAAAAATTTAAAACCTTCATTATGACAAATTCGCCATATTTTTTTCACCCCTTTAATAGTTTTCATAAAATTGTGAATTGTGGGAGGTAAACGTAATACATCTCCTTTTTTATTATAAAATATAATTGATCAGAGGACTTTCAGAGCTTATAAAAACTGTGTCGTTGAGAGTTTTCCTGAATGGCACATCTTAATGGTTTTGTTGGTTCAGGCATGAGAGTCGATCCATAAAGGCTATCGAACAGTTTGTCCACGAAGAGTATAAGATCAGCAGTACATTTAGCTGAAGATGGAAGGATATTCTTTCTTAAAAAATGAAACAAACATTAATATAAATACCATGTTTTTTTCAAATTCTGAGATTTAAATATTAAACAATTTTAAAACTTTAAAAATTCTTACCATATCTAATTAGCGCTCTCATTGAACCAGACACTCTTTGGAAAAATAAGTGAGCAGCATGCTTTACCTTCATCTTTCTCATCTTATCTTCATAAATGTGTGCACCTGTGAGTTTATTACACATTTTGGTATCATAATCTCCAGAATCTAATTCATAAAATTTAACTATATCATCCCAGGAAGCCAACTGCTTTTCGTTTTTCCAGACAAACGTCAAATTTTTGATAAGGAGATTGTTTCTTATTCCTTTAAGCAAATGGGTTACATTATAATTTGAAATAACTTCTTGTCCATTCACAAAAAAACCCATGGACTTATATTCTGTGTGCTGCCTTAAAAATTTTGTTTTGCTATCCCTAATCAGGTAGTTAATTGCTGCTGAATTGTATTGATCGCATACTGTGCCAACAATGTACACAATGTACAGCCCTATACTTTGTGCAGCAGCTATAACTTTTTTTATTTCTACTGCCACTTCAACTGACTCCATCGCTGTTTCCATCTTGCAGCAATCCCACGTAGCATGAAAATCATTGCAGGGTCTTCAAAGCCTGGGCGCCTCTCTGGGATTTCTTCTATCCCGTGAATTACATCTTCATGTGGTGTGTATGCTAGTCCTACCTCTAAGGACATCTCATTAAAAACAAGCATGCAAAAACGATCAAGAGGTTTAATTTTTTTGACTTCCTCTTTAAGTGTTTTTAAAATTTGGTCATTTACGCCAGCAGAAAAAGTGCTCTGATTTATAACTTCCAAAATTGTTTTTCTAAATGGCAGGGCAAATACCTTTTTAATAACCTTTATTCTTTTGGACTTTGTTTTAGTAGAGACATACTAAAAATTTTGTCTTTCAATGAATATCTGTTGTTTCAAATGTCCTTTAGGCATTTTACATTGTTGTGTTACCTGACTAATATAAATTGGTAGCTGGTAGGGTTTTATCTTCCTTTAAGGAACATGTCAGATTCGACAAATTCTATGACTTTGCCTAAGTATTCCCTGTCAGAAACTTTTGTGGAATTAAGCTCTTTTGACAAGGTACTAATGTTATGTACAACTTTCATTAAATGTCTTTTTTGTGTAACTTGTGGTTTTTGATCCTTGGTTTTGTGTTTGGCCTTATTGTTTTTCTTATTAACATTTAAAATATGGAAATCTTAAAATTAAAATATATTTAAAATATAGGTAAAGGTACTTGCATTTTCACAAAAATATCTAATTTATCTATTCCATATTGAAACTAATAAAAGAGGCAAGTGACCTGAGGTTTCTTGTTTATCATTTTCAAGCATATCCAATTTTTCCTTTGAGGCAGTTTGAGGCATCCCAATAAAAGAGGTAGGTTCAGGTACAAATTCATTTTGGGAAATTTCCCCAAAAGGAAATTAAGTCCCAGAAGGAGGCCCTGCTTTACATAAATCATACTGGCTAGAAGGTTGTTGCTGTTGGCTCAGATCAGATTCAAATGGTTGGAATATGTTTTCTAAAAAAAAGAGAAAAATTAAGATTTTTTTCTTTTAAACCCTGGCCTTCTTTAGTCCATAACAGCTTAAATCGGCTGGCAGAGCTTGTCATTTTGTAGTTACTATACTGTAGAAGGTTAGGTTTGTCCAGCGTTAGACATATGGCCAATTGCACTGTTGTGGTTTAAGGTTTTCTGTTTTCTAAACTATTGAATGTTTTGAATGTGGCAAAGTTTTAATGTAATTAAAATTATAATAAAATATTGGTTTCTTATATGCAACCAATTTGTATCTATTACTATTTATTGTAAATGAGTTAATAATTTAACTTTAGGGTTTGGTTGGTAGATTATTAAATTATAATTTTATATATTTGACAACATTGTTAACCACAAAAATATTTTTGCTTGCATTCCTTCTGTAGCTACAGATAAACTTGTCGTACTTTACATACAATAAAATTTAACTTCCATTAAAAATAACATTATGGTATTTTATCAAAATTAATGTGTTACATAAAATTATGTATACTCGTATTGTTTGGTGGTTTAATAAAATATTGTAATCTATGAGATCAATATGGCCATTAAAAAACAAACTCATATAACAGCTTTTATCAAACATAATTAATTTTGTAAACAATGGCGTTGGTTAGAAGACATAAAAGCTAGGTTTAAAACACTTATAGGAAACAAGCTCAAAATAATTGAATTAAGCCTTTAGTCTACCGATTGATTTTAGGGCATATTTTTAATAAAAGTTTTAGGTATAAAATATAAATTAAAATAAAACTTTTCTAAAAATAATTGTACGCTGCTAACAGAAAATGTGTTTAAAAAATAAAATGGTATTTTTCAGGCAATATAAATAATTTAAAAGAAAATACCTTAAAATTTAGCCTACAAAAAATATATAATTTTAAAAAGGAAATAAAAATATTAAATATCTCCATATAGTCCAATGAATGAAGGGACCAAGCTGTAAATAAATGTGTACAGTTTTCCTTGTGGCGCAATTTTTAGGTCTTCGGAAATGATTTCGAGTGAAAAAAAGTTTATCAATATTAACGGGTGGGAAAGGGCTGAAAATGGCCCATCAAGGCCCGAAAAATGGGTTTCCCGCTAATATCTGTCAAAATGTGCACATTGGAGAATTTTTGTTAAAACAAAAAATTAAAATCGCGTTTTTGAACAAGTTGCAGCCTTCCCAGTCCGAGTCGGTAAACATCAAAGGAAGTCAACGTTTCATAAACTTTTTTATCAAACATGTTTAAAATTGTTTTGCGTCGAGCAACTTGTTTATACAACAGGTCAGTGTGCCTCTGGCTGTCATCTAGTAAACACCATTCAAATTGTCCTCCCATACGCAGAATCAAGTACTTAAAGTCTGAACTTGTCATTAAGAAGTTCTTAAAACTCCCATTACTTCTCAGTTCCCCCGCCAACAAGTCTCGAGTATGAAATCACTACCACTATATTTCTTCCTTGCTTCTAATGAAGGACGTACCCAAAACCGTCTTTTAGCCCTTACATTATTCAAACAGGATATAAACACACAAGCAGCGGCACCAAGCATCATGTTCTCATTGCTTGAGACTTTTTGCGGGAATATTTTGAATTTATAAATTAATTTTTATTTATTTTTTTTTTTGGTTGGTACACCCACAAAAAGCACACTTCGACCGCTTTGACCTTGATCAAGTTCTCGTTAAAAATAAACATTTTTTGTCGTTATATAGAAAATTAAGTGCAAACATTGTCCTTAAATCAAGCAACACGCAGAAGGGGTCCCCCATATCAGGAGCAAGCAAAAATCAAACTGGTAAGTACAATTTGTTGGACACGATTTTTAATCTTCATTTAATATTTTTTTTTTGTTATCGGTGTTTTTGAATGTAGTTCCCCATTTGAAACCAACTATAATATACAGTCCACTCTAACATTTTTTCGTCCAACATCATCCTAATTAATATTAAATTAGTTTAATTTTTTACTTGTTCAGAGCTGTCGGTAATTGAATTAAAATAAATAAAAAATCGTATTTAATTACATGTTAGTAATTGGATTACTTTAATTCAATTACTTTCCGGAATAGGTAATTGTATTTGGATTATCAATTTATAGAATAATGTAATCGTAATTGGTAATTGATTTTTACGAATCTCAAGTAATTCATTTATTTAGAAAGTAATTCGATTACTTAGAAGGTAATTTGATTACTTAGAAATTAATTCAGTTACCTAATAAATAATTAAATTACTACAAAAATTCATATACTTTTTTTTAAGGAAAAACTGTCGAAATTTTTGAGCCGCTTTGTATCCGGCGAAGATCTCCTTCTTGACGATTTTGTAATTTTAATTAATGCTTATCGCCACCGTTTTTATACTTTTATTTGTGATAAAACCTGTTAACGTTTGAGGTAAAATTTTTTTTGTTATAATTTTAAAGTCATTCAATGTTGAAATTGTCAAGAAAGCAGTTTAAATAGAGTGACATGCGTGTATGATGCATCTTAGTATAATTTTTTTTTGTTTAGTGAATCGTGCTTAATATATGTGGTAATTTATATAAAGTTATTGCTAAAATATTCAATAATTTGTAGTTTTAATTGATAATTAAATTACTTTTAATAAACATGCCAGTAATTGGTAATCGTAATTTACTACTGCTTAGAAGAGTAGTTGGTAATTGAAATTGAATTACTTTTAAAAAGTAATGGCGACAGCTCCGCTTGTTAGGACAGATCACCAATTGTTGTATAAAGCCTAAGTACTATGTACCCTTGATGAATGATGTTAAAGTACCAATAACTAAATTTATTTTACGACACCTTTTGGAAGTTGCGGTAGTGTCCCCACTGATTTTAGAGAAAAACCGCCACCTGTGTCCCATCTCCCATAATTGCTAAAGAAATATCATCTAGACAAATTATTTAGCTTTATTATAAAATGTAAACATATACCGTGGCATTGGTTTTATAGTAATTAAATACCCAATTTGATTAAATTTAACCGCGATGACTTAGATTGACTTAAAAAAACTTTTCTGTAGAAAAACGAAATTACCAAAAAACGACTTAATTTTTTTTTAAATTATACCTTTAATTTTTTAATTTTCTACCCCTTTAAATTAATGTGTTGATATTCTAAAATATGCAACAACCGTACATCAGTGACTTAACTGACATTTGTTTCAATTATCTTATTTTATTGCATAGAATAAACCATTAAACCCAATACATAAAGAGACAGATAAACAGAGAGACCCAAAAACAATTTATTTTACTAAAATACGTAATCAGTTATCTCGGGTCTCGGAGGTACGAGGAAAACCTAATAAAACCAAATACACAAATTAGGAAGCATGTATTTAAAGTCTTATTAATTTATTACGCTGCAAGTACGTTGGCGTCTTAATTACCGTGAACCGCCCTGGGTATTTGGGTATAGATTAGTTTGACGGTTACTTACAAAACAGGGCAAGCAAGGGGAGGATGCTGTAATGATGGCAGAACCACGTAAAAGAGTAGTAGTTTAATCAAATCTTCATGACAGTTACAAGTATTTTTGACAAATTAGTTTTTTTTTTGTGAGTAGTGTAATGAAGGAACTATCAAAATCTTTCTAGGCCATTTTAACCTGACAATATTTTTGTAACAGACCTCTACTTAAGCTTCCGCGCTCTTTATCACATTCATTTCCGCTTCCGGTTCTGCTTTTTCATACCTAAAGTTTAATTACCAAAATTTTTCAGAAATAGCGTGATGCCGTAATTAGTGCGCTTATTGGCCGTGTTCGGCTTAAAGGATGTAAATTATGCACTACAACTGTCCAATTTCGCACTTGGGCTAAAATTAGATCAAAAGAGTGGCTAAACAACTTGCTGCCAAATTAAAATAAATAACCACTTAACCTAACCACCTTTTATGCCGGACTTACACTGCACGAATCTTCCTCGTAAATTTGATACGCGCATCAAATCTTGTCCTGTGCAAACATGTCTAGAGCTCTGAGTCACGCTGCGCGAGCACGATGCCCGGTGAGGCAACTCTTAGCTGGTTTTATTTCGCATCAAAGGTGTTTTTCCTTGCTGCTTCGTGCCGTTTACACTGGTTTCGCAATGTATTAAATTAGAAGCAGTCATTTCATTTAATTAAAAAATATTAAAAATACTCTATTGTGTAAGATGCAAAAGATAAGAACTATCACAATAAAAATAAACGCAAAAATGCTTGGAGTGAGATGAGTAAAGTCAGAATGATGCGCGAAAAAGATTCGCGCAATGTATTTTCGTCCTGAAATAACAAATCAGACTGCTGTGGCTTTCCTTCAAGAATGCATAACTCTATCAAATAATATACAAGTTATAAATAACACATTAAAAAAAATATTTCTAAAACAATTAAATATTTAAATAAAATAATATACTTAAATAAATACAATACAAATAATTACAAACAGCGTTGCACACATTGTCAGATACCAACAAAAATGAGCAAAATGTGACTTTGCTTAACGGTAAGGATAAACATTTTTAATATTTACAGTCTCAAATCATACCCAAAAGATAAAAAAACTGCCCCTACAAGAGATTTCCCTAATGCGGTAAAAATCCACAAATTTATTTGTCTTCTACCACTATAATCTATTCTTTTAAAACAAAAAAAAAACACTTAATAAGTAACCACGTTTTTTTGTAAATATAGTTAGTGATTTTTTGAACCAACGCAACACATTTTTGGGTCAGGTATCAGCAGTGTAGCCAGTAAATTCGGCAAAGGTAGAAAACGTTGCCTAATTACTATTTTTTAAATAAAACTTGCCGTATTATATTTTAAATAAGGCAACGGCAGTGTTATGACACTTCCGTTGCCTCACTACCCGACACATATTAGAAAGCCAAAACGCGTTTCCTAATCTCTAAGCCCAGTAACAATTATCTTACTTTGTTCGTAACAACTGCAGTTTATTTTAATAATTTTAAAAATATCCTTAAATTATGATCTTATTTCTAGTGTTATTTATGTCTTGTGCATGATTTCGATACACATTAAAAATCCAAAATTCGTTTCCTAACCTTTAAGCCCAGTAATAATTATCTTACTTTATTCGAAACAGGTGCAGTTTATTTTAATAACTTTTAAATTGAACCGAAATTATAATCTTAGTTTTGGAGTTATTTATTTCTTGTCAAAACTCACGGTATGACAGGTGGTATGACTTTGTATGTGGTTAAGGGAACTGTGTTGGTATATTTCTTGTAAGAACTCATGCAATTGAAGCGGCATTTGGTAATTTTTTGAAAATAAATGATTTCGGCGTCAGGTTCGTTTTCTTTTGGCTATTTATAAAAAGCTTATGATATTTTATGAATAAATTTTGTTGGGTAATAATACAACCAAATGATTTTTGTAAAATATATAAGGTGATTTTAATTAGTTTTTGTTTTTTTAGTAAATGAAAACAGGTGTCCTATAGGTAGTACATTGGGCACATATTGTACTATAAATACCTAACTATTCTCCCACTGAAATTTATTTTCTGAAGATGAACTCATAGAAAAAATTACAAAAGAAACCAATAGATATGCCTTACAAAAAATCAAAAACACGTGTTTGTAAAATAAAATGTTTTATAGGAGGTCTTCTAAGTGAAGTAACTCCACTTTAAAGAAGAAGAATGTTTTGGGAATGTTCCAAAGATTCCCACAATAAATTAGTGTCTGAAGCAATATTCAGAAATAAATTTAAATTTATTTTGTCAAAAATTAATTAAGATAAGAATAAAAAATTAAATAAATTTGATAAGTAAGACCAATTTTTACATGTTTGAATAAAAAAATTAGAAAATGCCTACCCATTGGAAGAGCATAGTATAGATAAAACCATGGTTCCGTACACTGGATGACATGGTTGTAAGCAATATATACACGGTAAACCAATACAAATTTAAATTGTGGGTTGGCACCACCAGGTGGTGATAAGGTTTTAATTTAAGCCTTATCAAAAAGCTTTCACGGATATTAGTCAAACTTAAAAGATCTTTGAGCAAAATAAAAAAGTTTTGTTACTTTTTGCTTAAATGCTGGCGGTGTACATCCATTACATAAATAAATACTTATGAAATGCATGGTATATTATATGCCCATTATCCTATAGGTAGGACGACCTCAAAAACACATTTTTTTCAATATTTTTCTTTGACAAGAACATAAAATGGTTTTAATTGCTATTTTACTCCAAGTTATTATTAAAACATTGAAAAAAATGAGCTGGGATTATTCTGGGCATATCTGGGTTAAGTACAAAGATACGGAGCTTTGACCTATTCCTTTATAAATAATCTTTTTTATCCCGAGTGCTTACTTTGCTTTTAAAACTGCTCCTGCAAATTTTTGTCTGACTTTTTTAGTTGCACATAATCCGAAATACCTTGGAATCAATACCAACAAGTTTAATAAAAATATATAATTTTTTATTGTAGAGTACAATACAGTAACCTTTTACTCAAACAAATAAAAAGGTTGGTAAAAAAACTTCGAAGTTTTTTTTAATGTTAAAAGTATGGTCTAAAATTGTGCTTTTTACCCTAAACATTTAAACCAAAATTTTTTGCATTACTTGAAGAATTATAAATGTATTATTCTTGACCTATTAAAAATGGATTTCACACTTAAATTGCAATAAAATATACTTTAAAATAAAAACTATTAAACATTAAATTGACAAAGTAAAACCTCTTCAATGTTTACTACAGTAATGTATTTAAAGTGTGTCAGCAGTAGATTATTTTGATAGTTGGGTGAACAGCACAGTTCATATTTCTGGCGCAGTGCTATTTGTCAAGCAATGTACTAATTAACTAAAATGACAGGGTTCATTAGTAGTTTAATAAATTTATTAACGGACTTCAATTATCCCGGTTAATTGTAAGACCGCGGGCAAACTATGTATTTACACAATATGCCATACAGGGTGTCCGGGAAAATGTTAAAAATCTTCCGGATATGAGACAAAAAATGTGAAAAAAATACTCTAAGACGAATCGGCGCATAAGTACCGAAAATTATTTGACCCTAATTTTTTTAAATTGCCCTACTGACGATATAAATGCATGTTGCCAGGGGGCCACCTGGTGCCATATTTTTTAAACCAAAAATGTGTAAGCAGTTGCAACGAATTTTTATTTCCAAACCGAACAATTGTTTTTATATTCTTCATAAAAAAACAAATAAAAAAGATCCTTTGACTTTTTACGATTAAGTTAATATTTTAGAAGATATGAATATTTAAAAGTTTGAAAAATCTTAAATTTGGGTAATTTTTGACCAAAATAGAAAATATATATATAAAAATAAATATATAATAAATATATATATATATATATATATATATATATATATATATATATATATATATATATATATATATATATATATATATATATATATATAGTTAAACTATACTTAATAATATCCTAAATTGAGATTTAAAATTCTTTTATTGTTTATATCTGTCTTTTGATTGTTTATTAAGCGCGCTCACAAGTATTCGTCCCCCTGACTGATACGCTGCATCGGCCTCTCTGTGTCCTAAATCATTATTTATCATTTATCTTAAAAACTATTAACTTTATCAAAATTGTTAAGGAAAGCAATGTTATTACTAATTAAATTATCTACAATTTGTTTTATAACTTTTTTTTTCTGAAATCAATTTTACAAAAGTTTTAAAGCTTGTGAACACGCTTAATAAACAATTAAAAAACAGATATAAACAATAAAAAAAGTTAAATCTTAATTTGGAATATTATTAATTATTGTATAAAAAACAAAAAATATATTTTTTATATTTGATGGTTTTTTTTGTAATATATTTTTCATGGGTCAAGAATACCCAAATTTCAGATTTTTCGAGCTTCTAAAAATTCATATCTACAAAAATATTAACTTTATCGTGAAAATTTATAAACCTTTTTTATTTGCATTTTAATAAAGAATATAAAAAATTTGTCTGGTTGGGAAATAACAATTCCTTGCAATCGTTTAAACAATTTCGGTTTAAACAATATGGCACCAGGTGGCCCCCTGGAAACATGCATTTATATCATCAGTGGGGCAATTTCAAGAGGATCGTATAAAAAATTAAGGTGGAATAGTTTTCGGTACTCATGTGCCGATTCGTAATAGACTATACTTAAAGTTATATAAACTTTTTTCGTATAGACCTTCTCTTTAAAGATATTGGCTTCTAAAATGCTCCAATTAAATTAAGTTTTTTAGACATAATTAATAATTATTGAACCACCGGGTATATTTCATTTTTATTTAAATAGGATGTTATACCAAGTAAGACTCTTTAAATTGGTATCAAAGGAAGTGTTGTAAATTACTTTCAGCTGCTAGCTGTGACTATGATTATAAAAAACTTTAGACAAAGTTTTTAACAAACCTTTAACTATTGACCAAAAATTCAATACTCTTTAGTTATGTCGCTTATTCTGACCGTTTTCGAAAAAACTTTACTTTATTACGTTATGTATTTGGCGTATTTCTATAAAAGATACATCTTTATTTCTATTAAATCCTTTAACCAACCTTATTAATAAAAAAATTTAATCCAAAATTACAGTTTAACTTGTTAGTTGAAGACATCTGATTTTGTGAATTGCGCATTTGATAGGAACAAAGAGGTATATTTTATCGAAATACACCAAAAACATGATGCAATAAAGTAAAAGTTAGAGACATAAATAAAGGGTACTAACCTTTAAGTCAATTGGTATAGGTTTGTAAAAAACGTTGTTTTAAACTCTTAACAAGTCAGGGTGTAAAACAGGGGTCATGAGTGTAACAGCTCTTTGGGAGATAATATTTTCGAAGTGGAGGCCTATACGAAAAAAGTTTATATGAACTTAAAGTATTATTTTTACGTGTGTTTACATATCCAGAAGACTTCTTATATTTTTTAGAACACCGCGTACAACTGCGAAGAGTAAATTTAGTTAGTCACGTGTACCAGGCAGATTTAACAACGGATATTTAATTCCAAGGAAGATTGAAGGTATATGAAAGCCCAATACTATGGCCTATCCGATAAAAAAATGTCCAGCCCACTATGAAAATAATTGTCATGAGTGGCCTCCACGATTCAGCGCAGTAACAAAATTTCCCGAAATTTTATTATGTGTTGCCTACTTACACACTAATAAATCAGTGTGTAGGTAAGCAACACATTATACTTTTATCAGAGCCGTAGTACCGTTTTCTGTGCGACAACGCAGTGCGTATAAAACCATATTCGCTGTGTACCGTTGTCTCATAAACCCTCCTAAGCAAATTACATGTTTTGTTGTCGTTTGCGCTGTATTAATTTCGACTGTTCTGCTTTGTGTTATTTTATTTTGTGGTTGCAAAAGTTTTTATTTAAGTGATAAGTGTTTATTAAGTTATGACTATAGTTTTGTTTTTATTGTTTGTTACTAATAATGTAACAAAATGACTAGAGGTTGTATGGTTTTGTCATAAAAATCCAAGGGTAATATATCTGGCATTTTTAACTTCAGGTAAGTATTCTTGTAAAAATTAGGTGCTTTTTATGAGATGCAACGTTAGGTAACCGCGGAAATAAGATTATATCAATTAAATATTATAGAAAATAAAAATTTTATAGGCAATAGCAGTAAGAAGTAAGGTAAAATAACTATCTTTTAGATAAATACTACAATGTCTGTATATTTTTGTGGATCACTAAAAGGAAATTAGGTTTACACTTAGGTACTCATACCTATCTTGCTCTTCTTTATCACAAAATTGGTGATAAGTACATGAATCTATCATACAATGTTTGAAATTTATTTTAAAAAATCGTGTTTTCATTTATTTTACCTAGATTTAAGGTAAAAAATAAAACTCCCAAAAATATCCACCATTTAAAGAGAAGGCTGTGAAGTAGCGATTTTTATTTTTCCATATTAAATCAGATGATATAAAATCCAATATTACACAATAATTTTAAAACATCTATAATATTATCATTTAATAATCAACAATTTTGTGCAAAAAAATAAAAAAAGAGTAAAATCATAGTTAGTTTAAATTTGAGATTTAATGATGTCAAGTTTATATGTGGTAACAAAGAATTATGGAAGTCTGGAACTAACCTATTATTTATTGCGCAAGCTCTGCGGGGCCAATTCCTCCATTCCCACTGCCCTGCACGACAAGACAATTTTGTTCTACAGCACTGACCTCCCATATACCTCCAAACTTCCTTGTTTAATTCACGTACAAACAAATATAATCAACTTATCAAAGTGTAAACTTTTATTAACCCATTAAGGACTGAGTTTTTTATATTCGAAATACTAAGGAGTAAATTATATTTTAATACTTTACTTAGCAATAAAAATACGTTTTAGGTCAATTTGTACAATGTCATCTTATTATTTCCAAGATGGAGGCCTTTCCATATATGGAACAATAGTCTTTTAGGGTTCGTAAAATTACTAATATATTTTTTTTTTAAAAGATAATCAAACATAATTAAATTTATAAAACAAGTTTTTTTTATTTCATTTAGTATAAAAATCAACGAAACACTCAATACATAGTCCTACGACACTGTGTGCGTACAGAACTGCCTCTATGGTTTTGTCCGGACCATCGTCAGCGTTTGTTGTTGGGGATATATTCCACCAAATGATTATTTTCATCAAACCGAATATCTGGAGAGATTCTTCAAAATTAATTAAGTATCCATTTTTGGAGTTCATGTACCAACACTTATACCCGAAGCGGATAGGTTTTCCCCGGATAAATTGTTTGCAGCCGAGATGGCCATAATACTCAATCATGCTTTCGTCATATAATATTTATTGTGATGGTACAAAATGACGTAAAAATTTTTGTTTTATTTTATTCATCAATGGTCTTAATTTTGCCATCTTATCTTTTGGTTCTAGTTTTGTGTTGTCGGCACATTGTATATGCCTCATTATTTCGATAAATCTATCCCTACGCATTGCCTTGTAAACCTCAAAATTTCAAAGATCTTCTCCCGAGTCCCAATAACTTTTTTGGAAGATTTTTGGTCATATCCCGTCACAATCAATATCCCCAAAAAGCATCTCATTGCTTCATGCGTAATATTGGGATTGGAGAAATTTTTAAATGCAGCGTACTTTTTTTAACTAAAAAATCCGTAATTTCGTTTGTCAGAAAAAGTTCAAATACCTATACTGGTGTTAAGTTCTTATATTCTGACTTATCCGGTTGCGGAAAAGAGGTATCTTCCTTACTTAAAAGATCCACATGTTTAAGCCACTCAAACTTCTCATCGCTTTTCTTAACGATTGACGAAAGTGGCACATCGTCTGGAATATCATCGCCTTCATCCAAAACATCAAAGCTTCTCAATCTTCTGCCACTATCCATTACTACTTCAGCATTGGCTAGTAGTTGTTTTCCGGATAGATTATCAATTAGGTCACCTAAATCTTCATCTGCGGAATCATCGTCTGATATCATTCTGTTTTCCGGAGGTTCAATGTAGACTGATTGCACATGCTCATTAGTATCCATTTCCTGCCAAAACTCTTTAGTTTTAAACATATTAGCAACCTGCTGCAACGTTAAACTAAAAATAAACATACAGATTTTTATGTATGCTAAGAGACTAGCGTTCCATATAAGGAACAGCAGAAAAAAAATGCGAAAATAAGAAAAACAAAGGCATATTAAATGATTTTTTTAATAAAACTTAAAGTTTAGTACATCAAAATTTATTAATATAGTATTAGTTTCAGTCTATATATTCCTAAACTTATTAAAATATGTACTTACACATCTCGACGCGCCATTTTCGTGTATGCACCAGACAGCTGAACGGAGCAAATAACTTTTTAAGAACTCTTTTCGTTTACTCGATGTTTAAACTGATATGACACGTTACCAGTATATTCAGCAACCTGAAAATATCGACCTACGAAGATTTTTTGCAAGTACACTCTTATTTTTAACCATTTTATGATGCTTTGATTTGCGTTCCATATATGGAACGCTAGTACTTAATGGGTTAACAACACTACCCCTTTGACAAACCCCAGCACTTTAAAATACTCTGTTGCCCAATTAAATACAAATTTTGTAATGATATCCAATTATATTCAACGAACTAGTTTCTAATTATTTACAGATCTCCTGGTATACAGGATAAGTCTGTAAAGTGGGACCCCCCATTTATTGCTTTAAATATTTAACTGGGAAAAAATGTTTTATACAAAAATATTTTGGTTTTTGCTGCTCTATATTTTGCGAACAACGCTATGTATACAGGGTGTATCAAAAAGCCCGTATAAGGACAAAGTTAATTTTTTAAAATGACTCCCTATATTTTTTGTTACATTTTTGTTTTCTACATAAAATTATAGATATTTTTTATCTGGCATATCATATTCCTATATTTAATTGTTAACAAGAAATTCTTATTTAAATACAAATTTGGAATGAAAAAAATCCGCTCATCTCTTAATGTTGTTTTACTTTTCTATGGTTTAAGCGGTTTTTGTAGAGTGACAAAACAGCCATAGTAAAAATTAATAAGTAATTAGATATCACAACGAATGGAATTAGGTAAAACCTAATCAAGAAAAAAACGACTAAAACATTTATTTTTAAAATTAATAAAACTGTCATTTTCACATTTTTATTAATCTCTATAGCATATATGGTTATAAATCCGAATATCTCGTAAACACTTGAGTATAGGAATTTGATATGCTGAATAAAATATTTTGAACATAAATAAATTTTAAGAAATTCGGCAAATATATCCTCATATAAGAGTTATGTCGATTTTGAAATAGTGGTATATTTTTTAGTGGTAACTTCTTTGCTGTTATTTTGTCCAACGTTTTACCAATTTATAATTTGTAATAAACAAAAAACGTGAAATTATTTTGTGCGGCATTATAATCTTTACCTCGATTGATTGTAATCGGATGTATGCGTTAAACAAATAATGTCTTAAGGCAATCGTGTTTAGGTGGATTTAGTTGACTTGGTTATTTCGTCATTAATCATATGATTTATGTCAAAGCAATCACCAAAATACTTTGATTTTGCCCTCCTCGGAAGCAGATTTTTAATTGATAGTTATTGGTTAATAGAATTAGGTATTTTTGACAATGAAAAACAATTTTTAAAGAATATTTTTTATTTTAATTTCGATAAAAAAATGTAAACTTAAAAATGTTGAAAACACAAACCGGGAGTTAACAGTTCATAACAATCCAGTTTGGTGGACACAATTAATTTCTGGGAATACCTTTTTTTGGATCTGCTATTTAAAACCATTAATAACCGCAGTTAATACCATGAAAGATTTCGTAAGTTGATTGGTAAACATGACAATGAATCTTTAGATATCGATTCAAACCGATCGTGTGCTTGGGAATGTAGGCAATATGAACGAATGTTGGCTTTCTTGCGTTATTGCACACTTTTTTGATCTGGATCCACCCTAGAAAAACCGTGATCTATATTATTTGCTGAGTATCGTTTCATGGAACAAAACTTGCCAAAAGATTTAACAACAACATAAACTTTACTACTGGACAATAAATACCATTTAATAAATTTATAATATTAACATTTAATTGTTAAAATATAGGAAATAGTCTAAGTATCAGTTCTAAAAAAACCTAATAAATTACGAAAAAAGTGCTTGTCGTTGTAAAAGATATTACCATAGGTTCCTCTTTATTCTTGGGTATAGTTATATATTTAAATGTCAAAGTCAAAATTACAATATGCTTTATTATCTAAACAAAAAAAATATTGACAAAGCCGCACAATGAAAATCTATAGTTAAAGAACAATACGTGATCTGATTTTTAAAATCACTATACACTTACATACATATAATAATATTAAAAAAATATAAAAAATAAAAAGTAACTATAAATGTGAATTGTCATTTGTTACTGATCTTCCATTGTAACTGAGCCATCAAAAATAAATAAACATAAAAAAAATTACCAAAAAATATCATCAAGCATTACTATTAAAGCTTCGTAGACTATAATGGCTCTCAAATTTAGAAACAAAAATAGTAAAAATAAAACAAATTAAAGAACAGTAAAATATAGAAATATTTCTAAGCCAGTTCATGTCTTTATAAAGTTTTAAATTCCTTTTTATACACCTTATTTGATATTTTTTTATTCGCGACAATTTATCATGAGGTTGTGCTATTTAAGGTAAATTGTTTATAGATTTCTGATAGTAACTTACGATACGCTTTGTCTTATCAGCATTTTAGGGGGTAAAATATATATACCAACTGAGGAGAGAAAATTACATATCCAAAGTAAAATATTTCTTCTTTTTTAGAATATTACATCTACTTTCAGTCCTCCGAAGAGTACCTTTGTGATAAGAAATTATAAAAAAAAACTTGATAGGTGCAAAGCTTAAAACATTTTTAAGTCGATTTCTGATATGCTAGGTAGCTTAGACGATTTTTTGGTATTAGAGAGAAGAATGCGCTTAATCTACTTGACCTTAAATATAATTTTGGACATTTTATGAGAAGCAACTGTTGCTAGAAAAAAATGAACTAAAGAATTAGGAGTAGAACGGGCAGTAAATTGTTTAGCAGAGTTCAGAAAGTTTTGACTGATGTTTTTTGGAGCATAACTAAAAGATTAAGGGGTTTTTTAAAAAAATTGTTTATGGTTTAGGTTTTTGAGTCTAGCTAAAATGTTGTTACAGAATGTGCATGGCCACATGGATTCTGGGAACTAGAGTCTGCAGAGTATAACGCGGTGACCAAGCCGGTTCTAAGCGACCAAGTACAGCAATTACTAATGTTTGGTAAAGATAGGAGTTAAAAAAAAATTATTGGTTTTAGATTGTGATTGAGAATCCAAGAAAAGTAGGTAAGTTTCTTGATAAACCCGGTGAGTGAGTAACTGAAATCTACATTAAAATTACCAAAAAAATTGTATTTAAGCTAAAAAACAATATAATTAACCTTTGATTAAAGCAGTAAAAAAACTCAATATGAGACTAAATTTGGTTAAAATCTCAAAGATAAGATACTGCCAAGGAATGTCAGGCCTACCTGATGCGAGAAAAAAAAATAGATGATTGATGAAAGTTTTGGAACTGAAATGGTAAAAAAGTTTGTAAATTCTTCTTTTTTATCTTTTAATGGTAGACACCCAGAAGTACCTTTTACCCGAAGATAAGTGTGGAATAGTTTACCGACGTGTCCGTGTACTATCACCATCTTTATTATTTTTGTATTGTAGAAGAGAAAGCAAAACAGGGAAAAACTCACTAGAATGTCAAATATTCTATATAATTTAATTTAAAAAACGTCACAGCCATAAGATTCAAAATATTTTTTAACTCCTTTAGTGGTCTACGGATCTCAAACTAAACTTCTTTAGTGGAAAATGCCGTATAAGGCCTACACTTCCTCTGCAACTTAAGCTGATAATACCCTTGAGATAATTTAGGATAACGAAAATATAAATCGTTGGATAATATTTAGAATGCAGGGTAAAACAATTATTTCTTTCCCAAATTGTTTATTTGTAAGTCAGTAGTAAATAAAATACTTCTTTGTCCTATTACTGTGTGATGTAAAGCTTTTATTTATTTATTAGAACTTTATTTCTAAATCTAAAATTCTACCAAGACATTTTACAGAAAAAATATTTGTTAACCCTATATTTTATAGTTTAGTACATGTTCTAATCCATATTTAAACCTATTATTTTCTATTTTTGGATCGTTGACATTAAAACATTTAGCAGGTATTGTTTATTTTTCTCACCCTAAAATCATAACTGCAACAAATACATCTTAACACATTAGTTCTAATAAGATAATAAAATATTTTTATGGATAAGATTTGACAACACAGATACACGTATGACTTAGATTTGTCTATTAATAAAAATGTATGCGAAGAATAAAAATATCTGCTGATCCCACCGAAACCCATACTTTTTTATACATATTACCGTTTTTATTAATCAGTAATACTTTTTTAGGGTCAAGTAAAAACAAAATATCTATTACTTCACAATACATTTATTTTGTTATGGAATCGGGATTTTATGATTTAAAAAACAAGTGATTTTATCAATATTTTATTCGTTGCAGCTTTATTACGTCTTAAATTATATTACATTAAAATAACCCAAGTATCTTATTTTAAGCGCCCCTGAAGGCCATCAGTTCTCCAAAAGTTAATTCCAAACTAGTGGGGGACTATATACAGGCCCTGGAAAAAGTCGACTTGGTAAACAAATTTACAGTAGCCTGGGTACCAGGCCACGAGGGCCACCCAGGTAACGAAGAGATCGACGACCTAGCCAAAAAAGGATCAGTCATGGAAATGATAGGCCCTGAGCCATTCTGTGGAATCTCGAGAAGCCTTTTTAAAGCATCTATTAAGAACTGGGTAGACAGAGAGTTTCAAAGTTGGTGGGTACAAACACCAGGAAAACGACAGGCAAAGCAGTTCATTAAGACCTGCTCGGCCAAGTTTACCTCGGTCCTACTGAGACACAGTCGTAAGGTCGTAAGGATAACGGTAGGTCAACTAACATGACATTGCAAACTCAACAAGCACCTGGAAAAAATAGGCCTGGTAGAGGATAGCCTGTGTAGGTTCTGCCAGGAGGCTGAAGAAACAGCCGTACATGTGTGGTACCACCGAGAAGCACTATGTAGGCTTAGGTTTACTAGGCTTGGTGAGGAAAAGCCAAAACCGGCAAGATATATGGAGTGGCCAGTGTCAAGACTCTGAAGTTTAGTTAAGAAGACAGGCCTGGACAAGGTACTCTAAAGAACGATAGAAGAAACCACAATAAATCTGGTAAGGTTGCAGTGGTGGAGGTCATTTTTGCCATCTCCGCTCAAATAATCTAATCTATTCTAATCTTATTTTAATAGGCCCTTGTTGGGTTACTCGGCTAAAAAGTTTCTAAAGCATCGGACTATTTTGGTTCTTGTTCCTGGATATAGCTAACTGAGTGGGCTCGGTCCTATTGTCCCCCTATCTATGACCTGTGGCAGATCGCCTGAAATAAAAAAACAACAAAAAATTCAATAAACATATTTAAGTTTCTGTGGCCAGTTTTCAACTGTCTACCACAATATGAACTTAAAAGAAAGGTAAACTAGAAATTAAAATTGAAATTGTAAAAATTTTGGTCCAAACTTAAGGAAATTCTAAGTACTTTTTTTATTATTTGTGACGTTTTGTCATAAATGGTATACTATTTTGTTTTGACTGGTATATTTATAATTTTCAAAGATTCAATATAAAAAAGGGTGATGTATTATTTTATTTTAAGCTTACATTAGCATCAATCATATCATGTTTTATTTAAACTAACAGATATTAATGCTACAAATTTATCTTTTAACAATATAAATGCACTTTTTTATTTTACGTTTTTTGACAAGTTTGCTTTGCTAAAATACTGGAGGCATTCCAGTTTATTATGTGGTTGTTATTAAATGCGCGTTGAGAAATTTTTACAAGTTTATTACATTTACAACGGTTCTTATAAATACCATTTTTTGTGTTTTTGTTTACATTGTACTTTTTGTTACTTAAGATTTTACATGGATTTGTGTTTTAAAGATAGTAAGAATATTATGTTTATTACCTATTTGTAAAATCTGGTAAAAATTAATTTATAATAGGTCTTTTTTAATATTGTTTTATATTTGGTTGTTTAAATTAAAGAAAGCATTTGTATATAAATTCAAGAGAATAATTATTTTTAACTAAAATACCTTTTAATTTTTTTATTTTCATTATTTTAATCAAAACAAATTATTCTTATTTTATCAAAAGACTTTTACAACTCCTTTTTAATCCTTATTGGGTGATTAGAGCTAAAATTTATCTGTTGGTATGTGTAGGTTTTCTGTTAATTTTAGTTTCAAAACTATTTACATCTTGTTTTATCAGAATATCAAATAACGAAAGTTGTAAGTTTTGTTTTAGTTTTCTATAGTGAAATGAATAGTGAGTCCTATAAAAGCCTATAAAGTATTTACTTTGCTCAAGCTACGCAAATAAAAAAGGAGATAAAATAAAAATATGAGGTTATTAATAAAAAACACTGGAATTTGCAAAAAAAAATTTATGGAATGTACTCATATTTTTAAAGGTAAAATAACTATTAAATAAAAAATATATAAAACTTGCGATAATTAACAAAAAAAGAAAACAATTCAAGCAAACGAGAAAAAAGCTACGGCACCTTTACCAAGTTGTCACGGGATCGAGGTTAATTTTCTAAAAAACAACTATTTTTATTATTATTTTAATCTTTGCAACTTAATTACTTCTTTAATTTTATTACATTAAAATAAGCCAGGTATCTTACCCAAATTGGCTAATCTTGTAGGCAAGGAAGGGGTCGACTCAACTTAAGCCTAAATTTGGGTAGCGGTGATCGGTCTATCGATTGCTTCGTTTCACCCGTAGTTAAAAGATGAAGTTCCCTTCTCGTTCGCACATCTAAGTCTTGTCTCGCGGTTTGTCTTCACTTTTGGGGCTTGGTTAGGTGCGCGATGCTCAAAGGTAGATTATTTAATCTAATTAGCCATTTGTGACAATATATTTTGTCCAAATAAAAAAATACTATTCACTGTCCATGAAAAAAAGTGAGAATGAATTTGTCGTATAGTTTTAAAAGTTAATGTAGATCAATATCATTCCACTTTTTAAGCCCTAGAAGTAAAGTAAAATTAATTTTTTTAATAGATTTTAGAAATATATAATTAACCCTTATTTAAGTAATAAAAGATAATAATTTTTGGTTTTAAAACCTATTTTATAATAATATAATACTTTATGATTTAGTATCTATATATTTATGTTAAATGACAAAAAATAGGTATCAACTGGTAAATTTATGATTTTAGATTTTCTATGTAAATGAATCCTTTGCTGTCTCAACATTGCCCTTTATGCTGTTTGCTTTTGTTGTTTTTAGTAGGGTCAAATTTTAAAACTTAAGCCAACGAAGAAGCAAACGGTTTTTAAAATATTTACCAAAATCAAGTTAAGCCAAATATTTCGTTAAGGGTCAATGCATTCGTAAAGTAGTAATAAATTCGTTAGAAATTTAAGAAATCACCCTTAAAAACGCCTAAACCTGTATTTTTGGGTATTTTTCACATAAAATTAATATATACAAGATGATTCGTGTAGGGGGCATGACGACATGACCTTTTAAAGGCGACTGCATTTTTTATAACGGAGTTTAAAAGAGCCAATTTTTTAAAAATCCGATGGGATATTTTTAAATAGGGCTTAAATTAAAAAAAGAACAAAAAACGCTTTTTTAATTTTAAATACCAAATTTAATTGTAACAAAAATTTAAAAAAACTAAATTAAATGTTTTAACCATGCATACTTTGCTGTCTAAAAGTTGCCTCGACAATAGATTTCTGATTATTTTCAGCTGTCAGTGATTTAATGTTAAACTTCGATAAATTGTTCTTAATGTTAGACCTTTAAAAAAAAATTAATCTGTGTATTAAAGCAGCATATTTGAAGTATTGATTAGGAAAAAATAAAAAACCAAAAATAACTGAAATTCTTATCATGATTTGATCTGAAGATAGGATGAAATAATGGAATTTATCGCTATAATAATTTGGTAAGGTAAGTTTATAGAAAAGCACTGAATTTTTTATTTTAAATATTTATGTATGAAAAAAGATCC